>CM068830.1:52145133-52420133 GCA_028554795.2 Sinohyriopsis cumingii | reverse complement strand
GACAGATTTTGATGTCCGGCCGTGGCAAGAGACAAGAGGGCGGGAAGGTCAGGTCCATGGTCACAGGTCGGTGCTTCTAGACCCCATTGTATTTTATTCTAAATTTGCCGTCTTACACAATTGGAAAATAGCTCTGTGTTTTTTTTGTTTGAGAGTTAAGACGAGGTACCTAGAATGACAGCTTTATTGAGATGATTGCTGACTTGTGCAGCTGGTCCTGATGTTCTTTGGATTTTTAGACCACCTTTACTCTTGGATTAAATTTGGTGTCATATTATCAGGTGTTATCTATTTTGATTGCAGCCTTGTGCTGCCGGTCCTGATGGTGTTTGGTGTTTAGACCACCTTATAAGTGCTAATTTAGGGCCTTATTTTTATAGTGGTGGTAATTGAAGTGCCACGTTGTGTGGCGGGGCCTGATGGTCTTGGGTGTTGAACCACCTTATATGATCTAGTTTTCGGGTCTTATTCGATATTTCTAGGTGTTCTAGTACCCTTAATAGTATTATAGCTGTCACCTTTGGTTAGAGTGTTATCGAGTTCTCAGAGGTATGGAGTTATTAGTGCACATCCTGATGGTGGTTGTTAGAGAAGAAGGGGTTTTTCAAAGTAAAGAAATGAATAGATAAGGCTAAAGAAGTATAATGAAAATATAAAGGAATTTTAAAACAAAAAAGACATTTGGAGAGTTAGGAAGAGCAGTCTGTTTACCGCCCCCCCCCCCCCCCCCGGTTAGTCCAGGCTATAGGCGATAACCACGTCTGAGGGTCTTGCCTGACCTCGCCTCCCACAAGTGGGTTCACACTTTGCTCCCCCACAAGACCTTCCGTGATTTTTTTTCTCCCTCTTCTAGTTACACTTATTTACATTAAGATATTAGGTCTTATTTATCCCTTATTATTTGCTGATCATTTTTCTAGCTTATGGATGGAGCTATTAATATGGCGTTATTTTATTTTCAGGCTAAGTCTATTTTGTTAAGACATATATCTTTGTGGAATACTCGGGTCGCTTAAGACTTGTCAAAGACATCAGATCGTATTATTCCTAAAATTTAGTTTGTTACCCTGTCTCCTTGTTATAATTAATTGGATGGTTTTTATTAAGCGGGTCATACATCTTTTCAACCCAGAGTGCTGCAGTGGGTGATAGTTGCAGGTGCAGCACCCACTCCGCGCTTGGCGGTACACACCTCATATTGGGCGGTAAATGGTATGCTATCCTCACACCTAATTCCCCACCCATTTACACCAAGAGGGGCTTCCGGTGATGAAATGACCAACTGTATTATGGATGTTTTAATTATGATACTTTAGTTTTATATTTTAGCGCAAACAACGAACGCTTTGACTTTATGTTTGTCAAGAACGGACGTGAAGGAGAACATCCCTTACACTCACTTCACATATTATCTACTATCAATGCACACGGGAAGGAGAAAACAAAAACAAATTATACTATCAAGAACCTCAATACCTATTATCCACACAAGGGAAGGAGACAAAACAAAAACAAAATATACTATCCACACACGAGAAGGAGAAAAAGCAAACCCAAGTTATACTATCAAAAACCTCAATATCTACTATCCACGCAGGGGAAGGAGAAAAAACACACCCAGAATATACTATCCACATACGAGAGGGAGGAAAAACGACCCAAATTATACTATCAAAAACTATAATATCTACTAACCACAGAAATGTACGCGAACGCTTACAAACCCCAAAATCTACTATCCCCACAAACGTATGCGCACTTATACACTCTACATTTTTTCAAAATGTAACTTTTTTATTCAAATAACTAACAACAAAAAATTAACATTTTTCAAACAATCAAACAAACTAACAAACATTTTTCAAATAACAACCTATTTTTGACAAGGTTGACAACGTTGTGAAGTGAAGCTAGACTTCCACTGTTGGAAGTCATTGGGCCATTGATGTATACTACGTTTTCTAGCTAAAGACAAAAGATAGCCATAATGGTCACAAAACCATCGATCTACTTTGTGGTCGTTTCTAGAAGACTGACGATCAAAATAAGTTACTAAATGTTCTAAAGAATATCCAAGATTGCGTTGATAAAGAAAATACACACAATATTGTCCACACACCATGGAATCTGTGCCTTGTAATTTCACATTATTGAATCGTGTCGTTTAGGCATTTCTTCTCATAAAGTCGATGTTGTCGTCTTCCAAAGGTGGCAATCCGTACGAATCAAAGTACTCCACACAACCTTCTTTAGGAAAGTAGACGGCTACCCAGTGGGTTACTGGAAGATGACTGTCCTCAGTGTTGATGACATAAGCTTAATGGTCTTGAGGTTTGCGATGAGGCAGACATCTTTACCACACACGACAGAATTCCAAGAAGCGGTGTACGAACGGTGGGACAAAAGGTAATACAGTTCCCAGTTATCCATATTTACGTTGTTTCGTTCTTTTTTTCTTGTTGGTTTTCTTCACATGTAAGGATATGTTATCCATTCATTCCTGACATTTTGCTTGAAAATCTCTGACAAGTAACCGTTTCTTCGCTTCGTCTCCTCACTATGAGCCAAGAAAGCTTCGATGTGATCGATGTCTAGAGCCATCACTGGAGGAGAGGAATGATCACGCAAGTCTTTATACCACTGATGCAACACGGCTTTTTCCGAGATGAGACTCCAAGCTTCGTCCAGATACTTGTCCAAGTTTTCTGCTTGACTCATCATCAGACATTTATCGTGTTGAATTTGACTGGGATAACCATTTTGACATCCATATCAATTTTTCTTGACCAATTCCGTAATTTTCTTTGCCAGGTGTTTGGCAAAATAGGAGACTAAATGTTGTTCTTGTTCTGGCCATCTGGACTTCATCACGCTGTCCTTTTTGTCTTTGTCTTGGGATTCTACTTCCACGGTGTCCTCCCATTCCATGTCCATAGGTCCTCTACTATTCAAAGAGGAATTACAGGCTTCCATAGTTTCCAATAGTCTAGAATGACTTCTCTCAAATTGTTGATTTATATGATATTATCACATTTGGCATACAAGATGACGTTTATCGTGTGGGGTAAAGCTTCTGCAAATTATTGTTCCACACGAATCTGACCGGAATTTATAGGGTGGAAATGTCCCTCATCACTGCCTTGGTCTGGAGTAAAATAAAAATCCCACAAAGCGTAGCCTTCTGCGTAATCTTCGTACGTAATACCGTGACTCGTGTTGGTCCCTTGCTTCGTACAGGCTTCGTACAGGGACAAGTACGACCTCAAGTAATTCCTCTCTTTATAGGTTGGTTCAAAGGGTCTGGTACACAAGGTATTGTCATCGCGACTGACTTCGATTTTGGATAAGTCGTAGTGATAAAAGTCGAAAGGCTGTATTGCTTACCATACCAAGGATTAATCGTTTGGGTAACTGATTGGAACAGATGATCTTCGATCATGGATCGCTGGTTAGCGGGAATGGTGAAAGTTTTCACTTCCACACGTCGAAGCGGATACTTGGCGTTCGTTCTGCTCAAAGTGCGACTGATGGCATTCCCCACTTTAGGTAACACTGTTACGCGTCGCACGTAGACTTTGGATTCATCGATTTCGGTTTTGTAAGCGGCATCAGTTTCATCAATCAAATGGAACGCGATACTACTACGATTCAGTCTCAGGCAGACATCCACACCGTTTAGAAAATACTTGTCTTGTAGCCACATATCCAAATGCAAACGTTTCATCAGTTCTAACTCTTCCCATCTTTGATTTTGTTTTGTCGTTCTATAAATCCCTCGTTGTGCCTTTTAGTTTAATCCGTTTCGGTTTCGTTAAAATGTTCCTGGCGTGTCAGGTTTCCATAAAACGCAATCGTTCAGATGAGTGTTCTTGGATTCGTTTCCGTACGTCAAGAGGTTTTCCAGGTACGCTAGGTAAGGATAAGTATCCTTACTGCTACTGACCAGTTTGTTATTCAAATACAGATCCACTGAGCTGAACAAGGAATGAATAAAATTGTTGACGGGAGCTACCGCCTCAGTGTCTATCTCAATTTTGATCTTGAACTTTGACTTTTAGGTACAAGTAACTGATATTCCGATCGATGTAATCTTCGTGCTATCCTTTGATTTAAAACTCGATGAGGGTTGATCCCGAATCTTTGACAGAGGAAACGGGATCTAATTCGACCCATTGGGATTCTTGCATCGTCATCATGGTGGGTGGCATGACAAACAGATCCAGTTCAGACTTGGAACAGGCGCAAGACTCTCGGTGCATCATTTTTTCTCTCTGTGATTTAATAATTAAAATTGTTTAAGTCTCGGATGGTTCTTCTTTCCTTAGTCTTTCTAGCGTTATGAGTATGAAGACTTCTGAAGGGGTGTTTTCTTCGTCGTCTCTTTCGGCCTTGTCCTTGCTGTGGCGCTAGGGAAGCAGGAATACCTGACTCGGCAGCGTCCATGGCATTTATAGGCGTTTCTCGTCGGCACAAAATGTCTTTGCCTCTTTGTATCAAGATATTTTGCCTACTCTCAAGAAAGGTTCTTTGAGGTTTTGTTTGTCGATGATGACATTTTGGAGAAAATCTTAGCCTTGCGTCAATGCGGCATCTTTCAAGGGGTGCGATCCTCGTGTCATCATCGGTTTCAACACCGGGGCAACCGATCGAAAGACCGATTTCAATATGTATCCTAAACCGTGTCCTCGCTGTCGAGCGGTGCATCTGTACACATGATACATTACGTACAAGTCGTTAGACAATCGTTTTCGAAAATGGAGTTTTACCGTGACTTTCCTTTTGGTTAAGGGAATATTTTGTCCAAGATCTCCTTTTATAGCAATGTTGACACTGTCGAAATACGACTTACTGACGGACAGATAGTGAGGATGTACGAATTCCTGGTGAACGCGATAGGTGTTTCCACTTTGAAAGGAATGACACGCAGTAACGGTACGGAGGTGTGTCCAACCAATTTGTACTCCAACACATAGGAATACAAAAAGATCAAATTCTGTCCTCGTTTTAGTTCGACAGCGGATTTAAAATACTTATAAAATCGATCGTTGTTGTTATCGTCTATGGTAATAGGGGCCCAATCGTTTTGGCATTCGGAAATTTCATCAGCAGGCGACGAGCTACTTTATGGTACTCAATGGTGACACTTTTTAAACTTGTCCAAGGCGTTGCCAAACTGAGCGTTGAAAATACTGGCAATCGTGTCCATCAAATCTTCACCACTAAAACAATAGCCTAATGGAATTTCCATTTCATAGATGCTTAAGGTAGCTTTGGCTAGTGATGTTTTTTTGTCTTTGTACATTTTTGTTATCTTCAGCAATCAACTCTTGCTGAAATTGTTCGTTCAGGAATTCGACGTGAAAAGTGTTTTGATTTTTCGTTATGTATTGGAATTGTGTCGGGTGAATCATTTCCACCAAAGCCACTTCCCAGCGGGCTTCGTGGGCTAATTGGATGGCCTGAGGTAATTTGGTCGTGTAACAACACAAATTATTGTTGGGAAACACATCCATGAAACTGTCACTGGGTAATGGCAAGTAAAATTGGTTGTTGTTCATAATTCTAGAGTTCAAGACTCCCATTTTTCCCGTTCGAGGAGTATTTCAGGGAAGGATTGGGAAGAAGGTAACCGATGAAATTGCTTAGTAAAATTGTCCACAATTGTATGTCTCCTTGCTGAAAACTCAAATTGGCAACGTCCGCATCGATGACACAATACAACGCAAAGATTTGGCAGAAAAAGTGGATTTACGTTTTAGGTACACGTTCTCCACACCACACCCACAAGGGTTGCTTTTGTAGATCTTGCAGAGAAGAAATTGTTGAAGGAGTGGTCACTGCGGTGGTAGCGGTAGCTAAGGTTGCGTGGAAGGGCATGATGATCACTTCTTTTTATATTCGATGACTTGCGAAGCGTCGATCGAAGAATCAAAATTGGGAGGATATCCTTTTCAACGCACTTTGACTTCTTAGACACGTCGTTTTTCCACTCTACGTGTACTTCATTCGAGAATGCTTTCGATGTCGTACACTTCGTCTTCTTCTCTGGTTACGCGTTGAAACTCGGGCAAGTAAAACGTTCCTTTGAAGACTTGCCCCTTCATGTCTTCCAATTTATAGACGGTAGGATGACGGCCACTCAATTCGGTGGTCTAGTTGGGTAAGTAACCTTTGTCGTAAGTGCGTTTGGTTTTGCCAATACGCACCTAATCTCCTACTGCCAATACTCCACTTTCCTTGGAGACAGCCACCGTCCGGACGAACCAAACAATCGCTCAAAAACGGTCACTTTGTTGTCGGGAGTCACTTCTTGGGGGGGGGGGCACGTCCGATGCTTATTTCGTAAGACTGGTTGTACGCTTGAACCAAGTGTGGTAAGACGTTGATGTACTTGAGAGTGTGGTGATGAGTAAAATAGTTCCACATGCGTTCTTTCAAGGTGCGTTTAAAATGTTCCACGATGCTGCCATTGGTTTCTCGATTCTCGGTAATGAAAAAATGAATGTCACGTTTCTTTAATTCGTTTTGGAAAGCTTGGTTCAGAAATTCGGTGCCTTTGTCGGTTTGCCATCGAAGAGGGTGCCGAACACTTTGTTTCAACACCAGTTGGAGGGCTTGCTAATTCACTGCTCGATTCGGAAGTCAATGGCACGATTGTAGGTAGCCAAACGAGAGACATCGGCTAAATCGGCTTGCCATTGATGATCGATGCCCTCCACTCGGGTGTGACTTCTGGAACATTTCCGTCAAATGGGTTTATGTAAAGTGTACTTGATTTGTTCGTGTAATCATCTTTGCACTTGAGGTCAACGGAGACCTTTAAGACGGATTTTGGAAGCACGATACAATGTCTAAACTCCTCCGTAACCTGCGGGATAAGATGGATCGAGGAGGCAGTCATTTCCTTTTCTTTCCTTTGGGGTTAGAAGAGGGATGACTTCTGGGGGTTGACATCTTTGGGTGTTCAGGAGTACTTAAACACTGATTCCCATTCTTTACCTCAGGTCCTTTTTATACTGGAACGCGTCGCCACTGATTGTCCTTACGTCGTATCAACTTGATGACAGGCATCACGTGTCGTTGATTGGTTCTCAACGGACTAAATCGGGACAGTTCTTGTTTGGAGAAATCCAGTAAACTATGTAACATGCCCGATCTATCATGGACCTTGGGGGCAGGTACTTTGTATGCAGCTGCTACTGCAACTAAAGAGGAGGATGGTGTCACCGCTGGAGGAGACGTTTTTGGAGACGTCGGTTTCCACTGTTTCATCAAATGAGGAAGAACGGGTGTCAAATTGGGTTTGGCATGCATCACCAACAACGGAGATGTGGAGACGCGACCACCGTCGCTGCAGGTCGTGGTTTTGCGAAAGTAAGGTTGCGTTGTGGCCGAATGTCTCTCTTGCGGGTAGAAGCTGTTTTCTGGTTTTTTTTTTCTTTTTCTGGGGACTTTTGTGTGTGTGTGTGTGTGCTTTCCTTTTCCTGGGGATGTGACCTGGTGTTGACACCGTTGTCGTTTTTCTTCACTGTGCTTCATTTTGCTTTTTTGGGAGTGACTTTTTTCTTGGGGAGAATTTTGAGGGCATTAGAATCCCATTTTAAGAGGGAGCGAATAACCACACCTCTTAGAGAATCGATACCTCGAGGTTTGAAAATGATCTGCTTTTGGGTTTGAGTGTCGATTCGGGGATCGGCCAGTTGCGTCAAGGCTACTTTGTTTCTCTCTAAAAAGCGTTTCGTTTGATGAGGAATGTGAATAATACATTGCAGTAATTAACGTGTTGTCACCGTAAACCATCGTAAGACATCTTTGAGATTGGCTTCCATGACTCGAGCACGTATTTGTGGATTTTTTCGCGACTGATACCGTACAAGGTTCGAATCAATTTGACGGGAAAATGAGACTGAAGGAACGTCATGCTGATGGTGTGTTAGACAGATCCAAAGTGTCAGAGGATTTTATAGATTTTTTTGTTAAGTCGACAACGAGGACGTGTACACGATAGGCCCTCCGTCTTGGCACCTGTGGTGAAACAGATGGGTATGAAATCGCAAATAATCGAGGGTCGGTGGGTTTCTAACTGTTTGGCCAGGACATGCACTTGAGATTTATCTCAGGGGCTTTTAAACAAGACCACATAATCATCATTGAAACTGATGGTGCGATGGGCTTTACTTTGTTGAAACAAATTTTGGATAACGTAAATGACACTGGCGTAATCATGATGTCCTTTGCGTGTAAACCAGAGTTTAATTTCTTCTTCGTATTCTCCTAACATGTCATCGAGAATGACCAGAAGGGTTTGACTGGGGTCGGATACAATTCCGACGCCTTCGCTAGGAATGCCTTCCACAAACACGATGAAATCGCCTTGAATGTCTCGCAAGAGGCTGTAAGCCGATTGCCACTCTTTGTAACACCAAACGATCCGTGGGCCCCGAGTGGCCGAGTGGTCTAAAGCGCACTCCGTTACATATCACTGCCATCTCACCTCTGTCTGCGTAGGTTCGAGTCTCGGATTCAGCCAATGTGGGTATGTGAGAAAGCTAGCCAGTAGCTTCTCGTGGGTCAGTTGTTCTTTCCGGGATTTTCCCACGTTCTTCCCCCACCATTAATACTGGCCGACATGTATAGCCTATCGTGTGCTGAAAATGGCGTTAAACCCTACAACAACAACAACAACAACCAAACGATCCGTTGAGGTGAACGATTGATCAAATGATGTTTATGTTCGATCAAACGTTTGACAAATTCGGTTGTGCCTGAACCTCTAGATCCAGCAATTAAGATGTTAAAGGGATGACGAAAATAAAAGGCCTCCCAACTGGCACGATCTGTGTTCGTCAATCACTTTGAAAGTGGAGGAAGACTGAGCAGAGACAGTAGAGGTAGCCCTAGTGAAAGGAATGTCACTTGTGACACGAAAACAGACAATATAAAAGTTTTTTTTTATATACTTTTTTCAGTACTTTAAAATGTAACAATACGAAAGACAACGATCAAAGTAGAATATAAAAAAGTCATCGTACAACATGTTTTTGGTAACCAAGGTGTCCTAAGGACAGTGTGTAATGTTCTTACAGTCTCTACATTAGGTACAGTCACACAGGTGTCCTCCCTTGAATGGTGTTTCGGGAATGTCTATGACAGTCCTGTCCTGAAAGAAGTGGTTGTCCTCGGTGACGGGTTCTTCTCCTTGAACTGTCACTAACACAGGATTCAAAGTTACTTTTTTCCGGGACGTTTGAATTGAGGATCAAAGGTCTTGAGCATAATTGGCCACTTCTTTCGTCCAAGCATCGAAACCCCAATTTTTCCACTCACGTACACCTGTCCAGTGAGGATGTAAGCCACAAACTACACACACATCGTCATACACATCTTCAGTACCTAAAAGTTGACGAATCTTTTTTCACCGTAGAGGTCGAGAAGTATCCAGATGAAACCGCAATGCTTGTAATAAAATGAGTCTCTCGTGGACATTTAAAGGGACCACATTCATGTTTTATTTGGTGGCAAGTACTGTTCGTAAAGAGTCCACAAGGAATCGGCTGGTAAACAAAATCTCAGAAAGCAAGTCAATAAGACGCACACCATATGTTGACCCCAATTCAATGGAGACAGTTCTAGTAATAAGTGTAGGTAATGGTCTACCGTCTGAATAGTGTAATTGATTTCCTTCCACGGAATGTGTTGAATCACGAGTGACAAATGTTATGGCATGGTAGCCCGTTTTTATACCCTCTTTTGTTGGAGGTAATAAGTGTACTTTTTGCACAAAATTGACTGCACTCCAGTAGCCAAACCAAATTTTGCAGCCACTAGTTAACACACTACACATCGCACAGAATTTTCCTCTAGAGACAAAATTCGATTGCGTAAAATACTTTAGTAACCAACTAACTCTTCCTCTGGTACTCGTTGTAATATGGCCAACTTGTAACAAGTAGGATGAGTACCTACCAAAGTCTTCTTGTTCTCGTCCAGTTGAACAAAGTCTGACCATTGGAAAGATTTCAATTGAATTAGTTCTTTTATATAATTCAGGTACCATTGGTTTGAAGATCAATTCTTCACAAACGATGTCCACGTGTTTGATGTATTTGGTTTTGTCGTGAATCATCTGAAAGTAACGGGAAGGTTCTGTCAAATACTCCGTCTTGGGGAAGCACAGTCGTTGTGCTATTTTGCCCCACAATCAATGTTACATCACTTTAGCAAATGACCGCCTTCCTTCATTTTTCTCGATGTGGTCTAAAGTAATGCCTTCCTACTTCCAGTATGTCTCTTTGAATTTGGTTTGGTCTTCGGGAGTCTGACAACTGGAAGAATATTCGCTGGCTTCTTGTTTCAGTTTCAAAACGGCATCCACGTAGTCCACAAAAATGCCTTTCTGAGTCTCGTCACCCTTGTGGTACTGTTCTGTCATGGAAAAGTGGTAAATTTAGTAGACTTCTAACAGTTGGTATCCCAGGTCCAGAGCTTTATACAATTCCACATCGACCCACGTTCCCGTCGAGGGGCGTTCTTCCTGGATGTGCTGACAAGGCTGATCTTGATTGTACGCTTCGTCACAAGTACAGCAAGAGAGAAACATCAGTTTTCTTTGGCAACGGTGAGGTAAAACAGGATAGTACGAGTCCGTGGGAGGCAAGACTTTGCACTTGATCAGTCCTTCGTATTGTCGAATGTTGTCCAGGTTTGACGTGTTACGTCAGCAATTGCGGGTGCCATGCACGAAAGCGACAATATTTGCACACGTAAGGATACAGCAAACACACGTCCAAGTGTTTGATTTCTTCTCCGTTCTTCTCGTCGGTTTGTTTAAGCAAACAGGTGGCATTTGCACGTCCTCTGTGCAAACTATCCCGCGGATTCAGTGGGTCAACCAACTAGTAACATTCCACGTTCCGATAATCTTTTCGCCTCCTCCGTTTCGGGCATGTTGGATCCATTTGTCTTCCTTGTCGCACAAGTAATGTAGCCAGCGTAGGGCTTAGAGCGAGTATTGACGTTTGAGAAAGTTCGTCGTTTGAGACCTGATGACAGCCAGTGTTTTTTCGGGCATGAATCGTTGGCAGTACACTAAGGAACACGCTTTGGCAATGATGCGGGCTTCTTTCAAAGGATCGACTCCTCCGTGTTCCACGAACAGTTCTCGAAATTTTCCACAGCAACGCCATAAAATGTCCAGGTCGGAACCACGATATTTTAGCATTTCTTCCTGAAAGTCGAAGGGGTCCGAGGTTGTTCGGTGCGCATGTTGTCGGGGTCGTAGTAGTGATCCTCAGTCAAATGGGGTAGAACGGCGTGTTGATTAGCTTCGGTATTGAAAAAGTGCGGACAATAGCCTTTGGTTATTTCTGTCATTCTAAACGTTTTAGCCATTCGACTCAAAGGCATGGACAGGTAACTCATCGAATCTTTAACCTGTACTTGTCCCACTTTCATGGAAATGATTTTGGCTCCGTTGTAAGTAACTTTAGGACGTTCGATGCCTTGTTTCGTATAGTATCACAAACGAAACTGTCCATCGTATCCCGAGACATTGTGAGCCATGACCGTGGCATGGCGATGACAATATCCGTAATGTTTGATGTCATCTTGGCTCCACGCCTCGTCGATAGGGTCTAAAATCCATTGGGCGAAATCGGCTAGCGTGTTCGGTCCCAGAAAGATTTTTTCACGTCCTCCAGGAATCTTGCTGAAGTCAGGGTAATGACTAAATATAGACTCTTGGATACACTTCTCACAGAAATTAGGAATGTGAATACCGGTCTCTTGCATACATTCGAAATAGAAAAAGATGAAGTTGCCTTTCTTATTCTTCTGTCATCGTCTTACTCTTGATGATTGGAATGGTATTTTTGAATGTAGGATTTGTGTTCCAGGTCTACGATTTGGTGACAAATGTGACATCGTTTCGTTCCTGAACATACGCGTGCCTTGGCACTGTTGGTACGTATGCCTTGCCCACAAGTAGGACACGATCTCAGGAATTAACAAGCACTTTTCTGCTGTGAACCTTGCGACTTTAGATGTTGTTGGTAACAGATACGGCTGACAAAAGTGCGCTGCAAAGCAGGACAATGCACTCATTCTTGTCCTTCGTCCAGACAGAGTTAAGAGACCAAACATCCCTCACATTTGTATCCACAATTCTTGTGTTGCTCTCAATTGTTATAGCCATAATCACATTTCTCACAGTAATAGCCATATCCCAGGAGTCCAGTGATACTGGTGATAGTATCGAAATGTTCATCGTGATGATAGACGTGAATGTATTTTCCGTCTTTGAAATCTTTGCCTTGAAACAACAGAAGTCCACGCTTTTCTTGAGGGTGCACTTTCAAGGTGCAGCGTGAAGCTAAGACGTCTTGCAATTTCTTGTATTTCAGGAATGCCAATGGGTGTGTCTTTGGATTATCCTGCTTGCTGTAACAGGAGTTCTGCTTCTTTTCGTTGTTTGGCTCGGTTCCATTTTTGAATTGCCAAGCTCTTTTCCTTTCTACCGTGTCGTTCTTGTCGGCATACGTTCGTTCTACCACGATGGCACGGGCTGAACACATCTGGTCTTGAGGTTTGTGAATTCGGACGAGACTCTGTTTGGTGCTGCGAAGTTCGTCCACCAATAGCACATTTTTTCGTCGGGTCCCTTCGGAAAGACATACGTGGGTCATGAACAGTTTCGCTTTTCCATCGGAAATGTGAAACTTGTCATGGGATTGTTGCACGTGTTGAGTCTTGTCGATGACTTTGGAAGATGTTAATTCTGCTGGACTGCTAAACTCGGTCCAAACCGGGGACTTCAAATTGTCGTGATGAATGGAAAGTCTCCAGCGATCGTCTTCTTTGGCTTGACATTCCTATTTCCGTGTGGTTAGCAAAGAATTCCAGACCTCGGTGATAAACCCCTCTGATTTCTCCAACGGTACTTTGGACTTGAAATCTTTAAACTACACCGTGTACGTGTAAGCCGTGGTTCTAAATTTTCTGGAGGACCGCTTTTCCGCCTCTCGAAAGTGGTAGTAGTTTTCAGGAGATAATGGTGGTGAACTTTGGTTGGGTGTAGCGTCTCTGTGTCTGAATTCTGGCTCACTCATGTCATCTTCAAAATCACTGGCATGAATTTGAGCCAAGACCTCAGCTCCTGTGCGAGGCGATAAATCACGTTTCTGTTTCTTACTTTCTTCTTCTTTCTCCACGACATGATGCGATCGTTTCATCTTGACTGAAAAAGTCAAATGACTACATTTTAAACGCTAGGGGTCCCTTTATACCCATGTCAGACCAGTGTATATATAAATGATCGGTGTCTTCCTGTCTAGTATTCATTTCACTCTCAATCCGACCAGAACGATGGAAGAGCACACACAGATCAAATTTCTGATCAAAACTTTGCGAGGTATCATACGAAAGTTTTCTTCAGACAAGCCAGCGGACCTTCCCCTTCCTTTAGAAATAAAATTTAATATACACGCTATATCTGTACGAAGAAAGGACAATGGGCTACAGAATGTCCAGACCGTCAAAAAAGCAAGACAGGTGTAAGAAGAGACAAAAGTATAGATATCTGTTATCATTGTTAAGAAAAAGGACATTGGTCTTCAGAATGCCCTAAGAAACAACAGGAGCAAGAGGAAGAGAGGGGTTCCGAAGAGGATGAAAGGTATCCACCCCAAATGAAGAACTCCGACACGTCCAAAAAGAGAAAAAAAGAAGGAAAAAAGACGAGGAGAAAATGAGGACGAAGAGGAGGAAAAACATGTGAAAGTGAAATAATTAAAAAAACAGAGAGAGAGAGAGAGGGAGTGAACAAAGACACAGAAGAAGTCTATGAACTTTTTAAAGTGTTGTGTTGTGTTGTGTTATGAATTGGATTATAAATTTGTACCAGAATACACTAGGCATAAAACGTAAGTGTCTCTTGGTTTTGGTTTTTTAGAATAAGAACCTACTCTTTCTCTCTCTCTCTCTCTCTCTCTCTCTCTCACACACACACACACACACACACACACACACACACACGCACGTTCATCATAAGGCAAAAAAAGGATTTTGAGTTGTAATTGATTTTGGCAAAATGTATGATATCTCTTTTCGAGAGAAGTGGTTTGCCCTGAAAAGGATCGCTAGGTGTTTGTTTTGTTTAAAAAGTAATCTCAGGAACGGATTGTAATCAGCTTTAACTGCCATAAGCCTTTGCCACGGCCAAGGCCTACTTCTGGACTTGCTCCTGTCGTTGATGATCTGGTAGAAATCATTAGGGGTGGTATTGCATGCGTAGTAACAGGGTTGGGTTGTTTGGCTCGGGAAGGACTTTTTCTCTTGGGTCGTATTAAGGAAGTCTGATACATTTGTTTCAGGCTCCTTTACTCTGCTAAAATATCTAAGAGTATCGTCACCGTTTGACTTTCACTCTCCTCCTTCTCCCTATACCTTGTTTCTTCTCTGTTTCTTCTTCTTCCTGTTGATTCCTTCTTCTTGCTGTTGCTGTTGAAGGAGAAAAGCTTGTTCCGCTGATGTAAAACATTATCCAATTCTTCTTTCTGTCTCTGTTTAAAATCATCGATGTGCGGTAAGGAAAGGGGAAAAGGTGCCGAAGGTGCTGGTACCGGAACAAATTCTTGCAAAGAGACAAAATCCACTAAATCCCAATTAAAATCAGTCTCTTCTGGAAGTAGGACTGTGTTGAGTTTGGTAGCCGCTGCTATACCATCGCTTCTCGTCTCCACGGCCGATGCACCCCAATTCAGCGTCTTCTTAGTTTCCGTCATGTTTGGAAACTTTGTCGCGTTGATTCACTGCGCACAGACACTAGTGCATGGATATAGGGAATGTGACCTCACAGGCAACTCTCCTCGGATTGGAAGACAGACTGCGCGCTGTGACTGAATTTTGTAACACATATTGTGATTTGCGAAAAAACTCAATCCGTGTCGATCCGCTCTTCCACTATTAATAACCCCGTTCATTTCATTCCCTTCACCTGTTCTCGTCACAAGATGTGGAAGAACGTAGAATCATCTACCCTCGAATCATCGATGCTGTTCCGTACGGATTTACCCATGTATGTGAAATCTTCATGGACAATTATCCCGATTACCGATACCAATGTTTGGAAAAGAAGAATTTATGTGGAGAGACATGTTTAAAGAGAGTCCTCATCTACGGACCAGAAGTCAGAAGAATTTTGAGGAAGAGAAGAAGACCTATGCGATGCCCTCTATGTTAACAAAATGGTGTTAACTAAAACGCAAAGGCACATTTTCAGGACCACTCATATGCCTCGAAAAGATTTGCTTTCTTGCCTAATTTTTGTTTAGTCGGTTGTATAGTTGTTTGTTTGTACGTTGTATATTGTATGTGCTGTATGTCTCTGTCCAGCCAAACATTCTGTTTTTTTTTCATGCTCTTTGGTCCTATTGAGGTCAGACCCTTGCTACGTTGTTACCAATCTTCTTTACCGTGACGTCACCTCAGCTGTTCCATTCCTATTGGCCTTAGACAACAACTCCAACCTTTTGTCCGTATACAGTTGCAGTATTCCCCATGTTAATTCCAATTGTCCAAAAATTTCCAAGTGGCGATCTGAAAAAACTTTGTCCGTAAACGTTCCCACTGCTTTTTGACTCGAATTTCCGTTGTCAGTAAACTATCCCCATTAACTACTTTTATGACATGTAGGTTGCGAGATTTGTATAGTCATGTGACACGGAATGCAAATGGACAGATCCAGGTCAAATTTCAGCAACGATATACTTTCGTCTCGTCTGTCAGCGGATTAAAGACATGACGAAAGCCATGCTCGCGATGTTTGAGAAAATAAATCATATTTCTATCGATTTCATGCAGGTATATCTCGATGAAAGGTCGTTCAAATTTGCTGGGCCGGCTAGTAAGCGGCTACCCCGAGCCGACACCAAATGGTGTCGGCTAATTCCAACTTTTCGAAAGGGAATGGACTATGACCCTACACCCCAACATAAATGTCCTAATATCGAAAATGGGGTAGCAAGGGTAAGAGGAAACTCGGACTACGATATGGGCTGCCAAGTGTGTGACATATTCCTGAAATTTTGACTTATCATTCCAACGTTATTAACATCGGAACACGCTACACAGTGCCCTTATTTAGGCGGTAAGACCTCGACGCAAATAATAATAATATTAGGGTCGATGGCTTACATGTTAGGACTAATGTGAGATTCACTGCTCTTGTAAGGGAGGTAACCTATTGCAATTGCTCTAACTTGTCCAATTACATGTCGCACACAAATATTTGAATTTAATATATGTCATTGCGAACGTTATTTATGAAAGAAAGTAGATAAAAACTAAAAATATATTTCTGAAAATTGCTTTGCAGGTTTTCATATAATCTTAAATAGCAAACATAAACGAATATAAAGTTGTGAACAGTGCTTAAATGAAATTATAGCCCATAGAAATGGTTAACCGTCGAATATCCCAATAAAGCATGGTTCTAAACATACCTCCTTAAACATCGTTTTGAATAAAATCTGCATCAGTAAATTTTATTTTGTGTCAGGTGCTAGTACGACAATAAAATATCGTAAATATCTAGCAGGCCATAAAACAAACTGAACGTATACAGCATTATTTTCTGTTTTGTGGCACGCCTAAAACATTTACAATAACAAACACAAACTAAGTATTATAGTTTCATCTATCCGTAATTTTTTGAGGACCGCAAATAAACCGCATGTATTAGCTGCACCATAGTTAAAACGAGTGTAATCAACTAAGTAAGGCCGCTGGTATCGGATATGTTATGCATATGTTTTCGAATTGTGCACTGCATACATTACACATTAAAACTGATAAACTGCGCGAGTTTAAAATTAGAATATTATTTATTTTTACATGCCTTTTGTACGTTGCATGACACATAAACAGTGAAACACAAGTTAAGATAATGACGTAGCTGCACACCAGAAAGTGACATAATTGTACACATAAAATTGTGACGTAAAATGAAAGCCAAATACTTGTTCAACATAAATTAAATGTCGTTTTATTCCATAAACTATAATAGATACATATTAAAATGTTTTAGCTAAATAAATCAAGTATTATATTACGAAATAGACATCACTACTTGATGCACCAATACCAAAGCAAGTGAGAAAATACAACCTTCCTTATCAGTGCACAAGCTGGAAATTAATCTAATGTATAGACAGAATTTACATATATTCAGAACGACAGTACGTAGATGCATTTAAGTGAAATATCAATGACTATATATTTAATATCATAATCAAGCCTTGTATGAACTTTCAAATGATCAAAGTCACAATAAAGAGATACAAGTAAGTTTGCTATTATCGTGATATCCTTTTAATTCATCCTTTTTAAGGCCTAAATCAAAGCAATTTACACATATTTCCATGTTCAATTCAGTTTTGAAGGTCCCTATGTTTTCATTTGTTCTCGATTTTTCCTTCAGTTTTACCAACTAATGCCAAAATCTGTTATATATGAAAGACGTTTTGTTTTTAAAACTGTTTTCTCTGTTGTTCTATATAAAATATCGATTTTATAGCATCTGCTCGATTAGCAGTAAATATTGTTGAATATTAGGTACAAATCCTTGTCCTCCATCGGTGTTGTCCAGTCAGGATATATAGCATTTGGCGACGAGGTTCATCATCTGATATTTTCTTTTTCTGTAATTGCTTAATTACTGACAACAGTAACAACACAATGACCCGGTATCTATCTAAAACAATGCATGCAGATAGTAAGTTACGTTTTATGTTCTCATCCACCAGTATTTGTGATTCGTAAATTTTGTTAGCTCTTTCATGTCCGCTTTGCGTAATAGATGTCAATTTATTGTCAAATTTGCTCTCTCTGTGTTTTAGTATTTTCAACAAACCATTATTTTACAAACTTCTTTAACACAACATGTTTGGTTCTGAGTAGACGGAAAGAACGAGTACAATGCAGTGTAGAAATATATCGAGGCCGCATCAAAAGAGTTTTATCGCCAGACTTGTAGCAAAGCATGTTTGTAGCTTTGTATTTAATGCACATCCACATTTCGTTTAAAAACATTTTTAATGAAACTTTCACAAATATTAATTATGCAGTTGGTGTTTTAAGAAAGATATTGTACAATCCACTGAAAAATCTTCATGTTCGTGACCGGGACCAGGCCGCAATATACCGTGCAATTGTGTCATCGGACCATCTTTATTGCTTCGATGGTGATTTGCTCGTTAGTTCTGAATTTTAAAAAAAAATTGCACAGAACATATGAAGGCATTTAAACTGCGGTCACATGTAAGTTGATTTTTTTCTTCCTTCTCTAGAGGAACGTTCGTTTAGACCAGTAAGTGACCCTTCTTCTATACACCATACTTATAAGTGACCCTTTTTCTATACACCATACTTACAAGTGACCCTTCTTCTATACACGATACTTACAAAAGACCCTTCTTCTATACACCATACTTACAAGTGACCCTTCTTCTATACACCATATTTACAAGTGGCCCTTTTTCTATACACCATACTTACAAGTGACCCTTCTTCTATACACCATACTTACAAGTGACCCTTCTTCTATGCACCATATTTACAAGTGACCTTTCTTCTATACACCATACTTACAAGTAACCCTTCTTCTATGCACCATATTTACAAGTGACCCTTCTTCTATACACCATACTTACAAGTGACCCTTCTTCTATGCATCATACTTACAAGTGACCCTTCTTCCATACACCATACTTACAAGTGACCCTTCTTCCATACACCATACTTACAAGTGACCCTTCTTCCATACACCATACTTACAAGTGACCCTTCTTCTATGCATCATACTTACAAGTGACCCTTCTTCCATACACCATACTTACAAGTGACCCTTCTTCTATACACCATACTTACAAGTGACCCTTCTTCCATACACCATACTTACAAGTGATCCTTCTTCCATACACCATACTTACCAGTGACCTTTCTTCCATACACCATACTTACAAGTGACCCATCTTCCATACACCATACTTACAAGTGACCCTTCTTCCATACACCATACTTACAAGTGACCCTTCTTCCATACACCATACTTACCAGTGACCTTTCTTCCATACCCCATACTTACAAGTGACCCTTCTTCCATACACCATACTTACCAGTGACCCTTCTTCCATACACCATACTTACCAGTGACCTTTCTTCCATACACCATACTGACAAGTGACCCTTCTTCCATACACCATACTTACAAGTGACCCTTCTTCCATACACCATACTTACAAGTGATCCTTCTTCTATACATCATACTTACAAGTGACGCTTCTTCTATACACCATACTTACAAGTGACCCTTCTTCCATACACCATACTTACAAGTGACCCTTCTTCCATACACCATACTTACAAGTGACCCTTCTTCCATACACCATACTTACAAGTGACCCTTCTTCTATGCATCATACTTACAAGTGACCCTTCTTCCATACACCATACTTACAAGTGACCCTTCTTCCATACACCATACTTACAAGTGACCCTTCTTCCATACACCATACTTACAAGTGACCCTTCTTCCATACACCATACTTACAAGTGACCCTTCTTCCATACACCATACTTACAAGTGACCCTTCTTCTATGCATCATACTTACAAGTGACCCTTCTTCCATACACCATACTTACAAGTGACCCTTCTTCCATACACCATACTTACAAGTGACCCTTCTTCCATACACCATACTTACAAGTGACCCTTCTTCCATACACCATACTTACAAGTGACCCTTCTTCCATACACCATACTTACAAGTAACCCTTCTTCTATGCATCATACTTATATGTGACCATTGTTCTGCACACCATACTTACAAGTGACCCTTCTTCCATACACCATACTTACCGGTGACCTTTCTTCCATACACCATACTTGCAAGTGACCCTTCTTCCATACACCATACTTACAAGTGACCCTTCTTCCATACACCATGCTTACAAGTGACCCTTCTTCCATACACCATACTTACAAGTGACCCTTCTTCCATACACCATACTTACAAGTGACCCTTCTTGTATACACCATACTTACGAGTGACCCTTCTTCTATACACCATACGTACAAGTGACCCTTCTTGTATACACCATACTTACAAGTCAAATACAGATTTCACATTACTGCAGTAATTAACTACATTTAATCTTATACAGAAAGCTCATGAATTTACAATACATTCAAAGTGTCCATTGTTATGTTTTCACCGCATAAAACTATTGATGCATTGAACTTTTAAAGATGGCAATTTAAACATAAATTCTGCACAAAAAGAAAATTCAGTCTCTTTCTAAATCACGAACAAGATTTTTAGGAATCATTTGGATATATTCAGATAAGAAAATTCCAAACAATATGATTATGCTCACTTCTTCTTATTTTCTACTTAAACAGTAACAAGAATGTAAAAGGTAAACATGATTACAAATCTCAGCACGTGCCCCAGTATTGAAAAATCTGTACAATATCATTGTAACAATATATAATTCTTCTCACTTTGTCGCATTTTCAAGCAGCTGCTGTTCTCCCTGATACGTCTACATTTATGTCGCAAATGTTTGTCAGTTTATGCTCCCAATTACTAAACAAATTTGATTCTTCAGTGATGTTAATAGACAGGTTGCGATACACATCGCATAAACTATTATTATTTCACTGTGCATGGGTGTACGTCAGCCATGGACAATACAAGGAGAGGCAAGGATCTCAGATTTACAGAAATATCACAATCAAAACTCCAGTGGAATACGAGCAAGTGCAAACTTAAACACATGGAGTTGTATATAACTGAAAAGACGAGATACACATTAGAATAAATGAAACAGAAAATAAAATTTTGTAAACTCATTACATTACAATTATAAACCTATGGTCCTTTTGACTTCCTGAAAACACGGGGGAAAAACACCATACAATTCGAGTAAAGATGATTGAAAATTAACCAAGTCTTGATACAAAATATTGATTGTTTCTGGAGTGTTCGTTGAAAGCCAACGTTCTAAAAACTCAGCATTTCTGTAAACTTTGATACATATTGGTCTGATATAGAAGTGCGTGGGCAGTAGTTGATTTCTTTGCCATCTTACTGTCCAGACAGCTAGAGACAGGACTCGCCATTATCTTCAAGCATCAACACCTACACGGAGAAGTGTGTAGTGACATGTTGTCGCACATGTGTGCTTTGTTGTTTATACGAGACATAAAAGGTGTTTTGATAGCGCTGAGAGCAGTCAACGTCCACAAGATTTAGGATTTTCATGAGAGCATAATAACCTTTAATTAATAGTCATGCTTCTAATAAAAAATATCTATACCGCTTTGCAATTGTACTGTGGACAACAACGAAACAAAACGTCATACCAAAGGAAATATTTATCTCTGAATCCTAGAACTAATCTGTCAATCCTGCAGAAAGATGTCATCTTGTCGTTCTAAAGATTTAACATTAAAATAAAACGAGTATATTTGCAGCACATGACAAAAGGCTTTTGAGAAAAGCTATCACATTTATATCAGATATTATTTAAAGTGCTTTCTTACATTTTGCCTGGTGCAGTGGCCCACATGAATGTCGCCTGCAGGGATAGGAGATAACTATGTCTGACAGGAGAAATGGTACAATGCTAAATTAATTTCTATGCAGGTGGCGCTGATCTTGCGTAGGCTCAGTCACGAATGTTACAAAAATGCAGTACAACGCTGTTTATCCGAACTCTAAAAATGTCTGAATATACGAAACTGCTAATAAATAAATTTGATTTACAGCTACTCTGTTTTTTTATGACATATTTTTTTCTCCGAGCAAAACACAACTCAAACATTATCGAGACAAGTTAGGTACCTCCGCATTTTATGATAATCTGAGTATATGCTTTTCTTCCGTTGCAAATAGTTTAATTTCGATTTATGCACGTTTCCTGGATAGGAAAACAACCAAATCAGCTTCGTGCAATAAAGGTGAATTTCAGGTATATATATGCCCATTTGTAACCAATATAAAGAGTTTCAAGATGTGGACCGTTGGCGAAAAAATTCTTGTATACTTTACTGTTTTTGAATATCTAGCTTACTGTGAACTCAGATAACAAAATGTTAGGGACGCTTGTTCATGTACTAAGGTATCGGACGGACATATGATCAACATAGACATATGATCAGCCACAGATGATGATGAAAACTACAAAACTAGAAACATTAGTATTAGGAGCGAGATACAAATTTTGAAGACGATTTGGATAGCTGGCAGAAGAAGGCAGTTTTCACGTATAATGTTTGGCTAACAATATTTGTACTAGGTTGCTTCTAAAATGGAGATAAGTCCTTGAAAACGTTTGCCATAACAAATCGATAGCCAATTTCTTATTTCTATTATGATGATTTATATGCATATGGCTCTGTGTTGGAGATAGCGAAAGCCAAGAAGTAAAAAGCGACGTCTAGGACAGAAGAAACACATGGTCTATAAAACAGAATCATAACTGGTCATGTTTTGAGATAAGAGATACACTATTACAGCAGTGTACTGTAAGGATATTACTAATATGACTTATTAAGGAGCTTTCTGAGGTGATTGTCCCTGCTTCTAGAATCTTCAGCCTTAATTCTGAACCCTCAGTTTTCACAAATTGCACTATACTTGAGTAGGTTTTGGATGAAAAGCTATCTTGGACTTTCATTTTCAGAAGCCTCGAGAGAGCTTTGATTTATTCAAAGGAACATTCACTTTCGTGATGGCTTTCCTAGTGTACATTCAAAGACAGCGTGGGAATGTTACCCGCACATTTTTCCCGCAAATTATGATTTCTTATGCTAAGCTGACTTATTGTTATGACTGATCGACATTATTTTTACGTTGCCTTGGTAACATATTTTACTCTATGATAAGGCTCATACCTACCAAAGCCACAATTGAAAATCGCAACTTCCAGAAAATTTTAGGTAACTTACGCTGGTTAACTAAGCGAAATTTGACATTAGATAGACTCACGTTATTCAAAGACTGAGAGTTGACGTTAGACAGACTTACATGGGTTCACAAACTGAAATTTGGTGTTTGACTTAATTTGTTTGACAATGTGATTGAACAACAGGATCATGAGTTGATTCTGAGTTTGAATAAAATTACTTTAACTGTGTGCCATTTTGTTTTCAATGCTTGCGATGACATATTCCATGTCCAACTAATGAACAAATAAAAACTCGTTTGCATTCCCTCAAGGCGCGGTGTACAGTTTTCGTATATTTAAACAACTCAGACTTTAATTTGACCATTTAAAGCATCAGGTGCCGTTAGGGAACAAGATGGAGAGTCAGGTTCAAAACCGTGCAAGCGACACCTGGTCAAAGTGAGCTAACTCCTTTGCTGAATGGAGACAATTCAAATCCTTTCTTGAAGGTGAAGTTAATAATAATAATAATAATAATAATGAGGACTTTGTATAGCGCCTAATCTTTAGAAGCTTTAAGCGCTTTACAACATTAGACAACAACTATAAGATAAAAAACATATATAATGATATGATTACAAAAACAAACACCATGAAATTAGAAAACAAAAAACATGCTGAAAATATTTAAGGTAGGAAACATTATTAGGTCTTTAAGTTTGTTCTTGCAGTCGAAATAAGTGAGTTTTGAGAGCACTCTTGAAAGTGATCTCTGTGTATTTGTGTCTAAGTTCAGTGGGCAATTCATTCCACGTTGCTGGGCCCTGGTATGCAAAAGAACGCTGTTCATATGGCTCTGTTTTCATAGTGGGAATAATGATACGATTGTCAGAAGAGGAGCGTAAGTATCTTGCTGGTGTGTACGCATGGGTGAGGTCGGATAGGTATGTTGGACTAGAGTCCGACATTGAAACGTAGCACAGAGAACAAATTTTGTGTTTGATTCTGGACCTAATGGATAGCCAGTATAGGGTACAGAGCAGCGGGGAGGTGTGCTCTGATCGTGGTACTCTAAGTATCATCCGAGCAGCTGTGTTTTGAACTTTCTGAAGTTTCTGGAGCAGATATTGAGATGAACCAGACAGAATTGAGTTACAATAGTCCAGTCTTAAAAGTACTAATGAACACACAAGTGTTTTAGTGGCATCAACTGAAAGATATTTGCGAATTGAGCTGATGCGTCTCAGCTCAAGATATGCAGCCTTGCATATGTTCATGACATGTTGGTGCAATGTGAGAGTACTGTCCAGAGTAACACCTAGGTTTCGTACTGATTGTGTGAATTTAATGTTGGTGCTGCTGATATTTATTGTTTGAGGTAAAGGATGTGAATGAGAAAGTCTTTGTGTTGTGATCAGAATGTCCTCAGTTTTATCATCATTCATCTGCAGCTTGTTACATGTCATCCATGATTTCACATCAGAAATGCACGTCTATACACCTTGGATGGTAGCATCAACTTCAGTTGGGTGGCTAGATTAGAGACAACTTATGCTCCACTCAGAGACAACTTATGCTCCACTCAGAGACAACTTATGCTCCACTCCATAACAAACGTCATATTCATTTTATTCTTTAAAAATTGAACATAGACTAACATTGCTGACGATGTACTCGTCTTTTGAGCACATAGTCATATTTGGTTTTCAAAGCACTAAGTTTACGGCCCATGGAATATGAACGTGCGACATGCAATTGTCCAGATTCTTCTGTACCGGTAAACGATTTGAGGTTTTTGATTCAAAACAAATTCCATTCAAGACAAGCATATTTTCTACCAGTCTGTGGACAAGACAACACTTCCCTGTCGGATTTCGCGTACCTATTGTTCAAGAAAAACAGTTTCTCTTACTTTAAAGTCTATCAACTGCATGACATTCTCTCTTTCGGGCAGCAAATCTTGATGCAATCTGACTATTGTTAAAAATATAAAATAAAGTTAATTTAGGAATCATCATAATAAAATAAAAGTAAAGTATATTAAATCTTGAAAATTTGCGTAATATCTTTAAAGTACAAGGAATGGAAGAAACGAAGCTCTCAAAGATTACGAAGGAACGCATTTTAAAATTTCATACGTTTTGTGTGCGAAACATAGACTCGAGTCGCACAAATGACATTATCTTTACATGACGAAATCTTATTTAATTGATTGACCATATATTAAAACAAATCTATCACATTAACAAATATTCAATCAGTGGCGTCGCTAGGGGGATGCGGGGGGTGCGGACCGCACCGGGTGACACCATCTCAGAGGGGTGACACCAAAATGAAAAATTGCAAATTTTACAGAGCACACACTGCTCGGTCTAGTCGGATTTCATAAGCGGATAACCGATCATAGTTAAATACATGACTAGCAGGCACAGCAGTGGCGTCGCTAGGGGGATGCGGGGGGTGCGGACTGCACTTGGTGACACCATCAGAGGGGGTGACACCAAAATGACATTACTAAGGATTCTGTATGGTCTGTTACGGAAGGAGGACCATGGGGGTGACACCCTGAGCTATCGCACTGGGTGACACCAACCCGAGTGACGCCACTGTATTCAATTATTGAAAATGATGTATATTTCCATACACATACACACATCCACATACACATTCATAAATGCATATATACACTTACACATTATATATCAACGTAGTTACTTGCACACTAACGTACATACACACACATACATGGATACATTTATATTTATATAAACCTAACAGCTTGCTTTCCATTTTGTTGTTGTTCTTAAAACAATTTCCTAAAGAGAAACCATATTTCATACGCAAATTACAATTTTACCAAATTTTATTCAAGCTGAGTCATACTTTACATAATTTTAACTCAGAAGTAAATTCGCAGACTGAATGTGATCAATGAGGACAGGTCAATCACTGGTCGACCACCGTTACGAGACCCAGTCAAGGGGAATACATCGTACAAGAACACGTTATATCAATCTAAGATTTACTTCCCATGAAATGGAAAACTGTTTTAATTATTGTTTCTAGCGAGAGCAAAAAGGTGTGCACGTTCCGAAGCAAGTAATACCAAACTGTGTAACATTGCGTACGTGTATAATTAAAGAGAAAGGTCGACATTAATCGGAATCCTTCTTAATCACCTTGATTTCTGAAAGTACACTTACAGTAAATGAGATCGCAAACATTAGCGGGAATATAAACTTTGAGTCACAACTGATGTCCTTGAACAATATGACAAAGGAAGAAAACTGAAATAGAAAAAACAATGAAAATGAGGGAGCTAAAAAATTCAGTGATATAATTAGCATGATCAGAAGAAGCATGAGAATGGCATATGAGTCCTGGATAGAAAGACAATGTTGCGAAATCGAAAACATTCCGAACTGAAACAACAGCAAGAAAGCATATCAACTGTTGAAACATCGCACAACCATGAAACAAGGGAAAACTAGCATCAACCAAGACAAAATCAGGTACATGCCTCACAGAAGATCAATAGATCCTCAAGTGATTGGGTCAAATCTACAATCAGAAGACCTAAGGGGATCCAACAATAATAAATTGTTCTCAGACAGAAGAAATTGATGATAACTCTGGCTTTCTCGAGGAATTAGGGACTGCCGTTAGGTGACTGAAGAAAGGAAAATAAGCTGGAGTTGTCAGCATACCAACAAAGCTCATGCAAGGAGAAGGAGAAAAGATGTTCACAGTCTTAACAACAATATGCCAGAAGAAATGGCAGACAAGAGAATGGCAACCCCAATGGACTCAAACACTGGCCATCGTGCTCGCTACGAAAAGTATCCTTCAGCTATGCCAAAACCACTGAACCATCAATCTGATGAGCCACACGATCAAAATCATGCTGAATATAATTATCAACATGCTAAAGCCTCAAGCAGAGAAAATTGTCGCTGAATAGTAGCAGGCTTCTGAGCAGAAATGAGCATCATAGAACAAATATGTGTTAGGGTATGGCACTCAGCCTAATGGGCAAATATGAGCAAGTACAAAATCATCTCAAATCTGGTGCGGGTTATAGAACACCTCTGTGACAATGCCAGCATTGCTGTCTTCGTCAATTATAGTATAGGAGATTGGTTCCTAAGAACAGTTGGAGTCAGACAGTGATTTCTACTATCACTCACACTCTTCAACATTTGTCTGGAAATATTTCAATCTTGTGATAAACGGATATATTTCAGTCTTGTGATAAACGGATATACTTCAGTCTTGTGATAAACGGATATATTTCAGTCTTGTGATAAACGGATATACTTCAGTCTTGTGATAAACGGGTATATTTCAGTCTTGTGACACACTGATATATTTAAATCATGTGATAAACGGATATATTTAAGTCTTGTAATAAACGGATATATTTCAGTTTTGTGATACACGGATATATTTCAGCCTTGTCATAAACGGATATGTTTAATTTTTGCCACTTGGTCAAATATATTTGTAATTCACTCGATACAAGCATATTTTTATGTTATGATCAAACTTACTGGCTATCAATATGTATCACAAATGGAGGTAGTAGATAGTGATTGCTAATATCAGCTGATCACTATTTAGTTTATGTTGTGTTTTCTGTATATTTACACAGAAAATAGCTGTAATAATATAATTATCTTTCCTAACTCCGGGTTACAAGCATAATACAAGCACACGAACAAAAAGAAAACGAATAGCAAGTTGTTCGATTCGAACTTGGTACTCAAGCGTGATATGTGATCACACCTACCATTAGACCAAGAAAATTACAAGCCTTCAAAGTTCTTGGTTATAATGTTATCAATGTCTATTGACCCCAGTGGATAAAAACTTCTTAATTTGGTTGGTTGTTGCGTTGAACATCATTTTATTTGGTTATACATGGATGCCAGCATATTTGTTTAATGAAGAATATGTGTGGCAGTAATTTTCAAATGTTATGTTTGTGTTTTTTTTCCACAAAAGAATAGAGAAAATCTACTAAATACTACGATTTCATAAAACTGTGCTCAGTGATATAAAAAAAACCATTACAGAAAAAAACGAAGGAAATGGCTGAATTTAAGTGCATATATCATAGTAACAAAAAAATCAAGAATTTATAGAACAATTTGAACAACCTGGATTTGTCATATTTCATGAAAGCTTGGCAAGTTTTTTATATCCATGGATTAGTTTTGTCTTTTAAAGCGGAATTTCTTCCCAAAATCTATTGTTACTAACATTAAAAGTTTATTCTCGAACGTTCATTTGTTCAAAGTAGTTTCACCACTATTCATTGCAATTTCGAGACAATCATGCCATGCCATTATCTCAGTTGTCAATAATTATTTTTTTACATTACGCAGCTTTTATTACTTTGAAAATGTTGGTTCATTTTCTTAGCGATTATACAGCAAATTGATCAAGATAGGTTCTGACAATGACGACAGCATCTAGTGAGGGCAAGTTTAAAGCCTTACAATACCAGTGAAGTCGTGTGATTGGATGGCAAGAAATCGAATATCAGATACTCTGATATAAATCTATGTATAATCGAACATATATAAGTTTACTATAACGAATCGGAGTGATAGAAGAGGAATGTATGGTTCATTTCGTGGTGCATTTTGCGGCTAGCTTTCATTCAAATCTTTTATTTGTGTATTGTCTCCTTTCTCAGTTCAATATGATGTATTGTTCAGAAGACACGGGCTGTATTGCTCGTGTAGACAGACAACAATGCAATATTGAGTAGCAGAAGTTGCAACAATTCTTCTTTAGAGGTTTGTAACTTTAGCTGGTGATGGAATAGACCATGAAACTGCGCTAATCGGATTTTAAATAGGTTGCTTATTATATCGATACCTACAGATACCCCGCTGCTCTCACCAAGATTCGGAAATTCCAACAGGTAAACATGATGAACTGAAAGACATGTGGATATATATATATATTACTGAATTTGTATGGAAAATAAGTTTTTTCGGATGGAGACTGTACGACCTTGTAGAGTGCAGTATCCATTCATCAGGCGAAACGAATTCATATTTTTTCCATACAAATGCTGTAACATTTTATTGTATAATCATTTTCTTATTCAACGTAAGACTTAATTATATAAAAAATACACTACAGGGAGCAAAGTAATTGAATTTACGCTGTATTCCTAAATAAATACACAATCGCAGATTGATCGAGACACAACTAACAACGCAATTTGAACTTAGTTGTGCGCTCGATATCCCTTTCAAGAGGAATTGCCTCTTTGGTCTACTTAAAATTAACTGAAATTAGAGTCATATTGTGAATGAATATGCATTGCAACAACTTTTTATTTGATCTGGAATGAATGGAGATTAGTATTTTTGTCGATTCAACTAAATTTTGTGATTATGGACTGGATGTATCTGTGCCTGTTCCACATGCCTAATCTGCATGTTGTTTCTGTTTTGTCATTGAATGCTTGGAATCATAATGTGAGAAAAATATGAACTCTTATAATTGTAAGTATCAAAAAGATGGTATGGAATATAATGTTCATTTAAGTTTGAGTTCAGTAAGGAGGATGTAATTGCACTTCGAATATAGTCGAAATTACTGTACAATTTCGAAATGTGTAATCAAGCTTGAGAACTCATGACATGGCTCATGTAATTCGGATTTGCCAAACTAAGAAAGTACATTTTGAGGAAATTCACGATGCGAAATTGTAATCATATTTTTGACTTACTACCTACTAAAGAAGACATGTTTATGCCTGGTTACTAGCATGCTCCTCTAGCTATGTTATGACCTGTATCACGTATATCGTCTATCGCTAGCCTAAATCGGAAATATTGTATTTAAATTGCCCTGATTTTTCGAACCGCGCATGAACAATTCAATGCGCAGCTCGAAAATTTACAATCGGTCTCTCAAATTGTGCACATACGATTCAGGAACCCTTCTGAGAATTCCAATACCGTCTGTTATTTTAAGTGCGCAATGGACGAATTTTATGCACAGAGTTGATGCCGCATCTACCTGGCTATTATATAAATTACAAAAGTAAATAATACAGTAGACCAGTGATGACAAAAAGGTTCATATTTTTGGATATCAATAATAAATCAAAATTTAAGAATCGCATTATTTTGCTTTACAAATCAACGGAAGGTCATGGCAGAAAAGTAGTAGTCGCAGTAGTAGGAGTAGCAGTAGCATTAATAGTAATGACCCCAACACCAAATTAGCATATGAATTGTTAATTTATGTAGACCATTTTTTAGAAACAATGATAGTCTCAGTGCAAATTCCAGTCTTTGAATGTGACCAAAACGTACTGAATGTGACCAAAACGTGACGAAATTGGCCATCACGTAATGAATGTGACCAAAACGTGACGAAATTGGCCAACACGTACTGAATGTGACCAAAACGTGACGAAATTGGCCAACACGTACTGAATGTGATCAAAATGTAACGAAATTGGCCAACACGTACTAAATGTGACCAAAATGTAACGAAAATGTCCAACACGTACTGAATGTGACCAAAACGTAATGAAAATGGCCAACACGTACTAAATGTGACCAAAAAGGAAAAGGAAAATGAGAGGAACGCATGTATGTGCACTTACAGAGACGAAGAATCTGTAAAATATCTCATTGATTACTCCTAAACATATATGTGTATTTCTGTTGTGTACCGCTAGTTCTTATTTGATCTTTTCTTCACATTTAGTTGCTTACAGTGCCAATATTCATATGGCTGTAATTGTAACCTATTGGCACCCGCCAGCCAATAACTTTTACTGACTTTCCTTAATGAGTTTTGGGATCTATGTACAGAGTAATTGAACAGATATAAATTAATATTTGTTAAAGTTGAATTTGTAGAAGAAGAAATAAGAACAACAATCTCAATACAGTCAATTCAGCCTCTCTACTATAATCTCGGCCTCAGTAGAATGATCTCGGCCTCAGTAGAATGATCTCGGCCTCATTAGAATGATCTCGGCCTCAGTAGAATGATCTCGACCTCAGTAGAATAACCTAGGCGTCATATAATATAACCTCAGCTAGAACAATAACCTCTACCTCAAGAAAATCACGTCGGCCTCATTACAAAAACCACAGCGTCAATACGATAATTTCGCCTCAGTAAATATTCTTGACTTCAATTTAATGAGCATGGTCTCTAAAATTCACTTCAGACTAAATAGAATAACCTCGGACTCGAAACAAACACAACGTCTCCAATACAATAACCTCGGTCTCGAAACAAACACAACGTCTTCAATACAATAACCTCGGTCTCGAAACAAACACAACGTCTTCAATACAATAACTGAGACTTAAAACGAATAATCTAGATCTCAAATGGATGACCTCAGCCTCAGTACAAGTGTCACGGTCTCAGTACAATAACATCAACCTTAATGCAACCACCTCGCCATCAATATAAACACCTCGCTCATTTGAAATGAAACGGATGTCTCTACGCATATGATAGTCGCATGAGGCCATCTCTAGATCTAAATACATATTGAAGTACGGAAGCTCTCTCTCATTGAGCGGAAAGAAAATCAAATTGCTCTGTTCAGTTCTTCATGAGATGTCGATGACAGTGGAGGAGTGACATCATTAATGACATTATTGCAACTGTGGAACAACCTCCGTGGCCTCCATACAAAACATCACTCATTTGAGACGAGACTGCTGATTTAATTAAACTTTGATCCTTACTTCTATTACTGCTACTGCTACTCCTACTACTGCTACTACTTCCATTACGACTACAACTGCTATTACTACCACTACTGATTCTGCTGTTACTACCACTACTATTACTACTACTACTTCAACTACCACTACTACTACTACTACTACTGGTACTACTACTACTATTTTATTTTACGGACACCGGTATGCTAGTGAGATTTTTGCACGGGATTGTTGCTTAGTCTAAAACATGGCGCGGAATAAGAATGCAATAAAACAAGTACAAATTGAGTATGCTCAAATCGGTGTGAAACTCTAGTTCTTAACTATCTTCAATGCTCCGACTATGATCAGCAATTTATCTCCCTTGATGAGTTAATTTCTGCAAAATGAGATTGACGGGATAGCATCACTTTTTTTCTGTAGGAATTGAGAAATGCTCAATTCCAGTAGTTTTTCTGAAGAATATGCCTTCAAGTACCAATATATGCGACATTATTTAGTTTTAGTATTATCGTTGGAGCTTAATAGATTCTATTTCCAGGCTAAAATGAAATAATGTATTTTGCTGACAGGATGGTAAAGACACATAACTGACGAAAAACTTTTAGTGGGTTTGTGTTCACGTTGTATTTTGGTTGCATTTCGAAAGATAATATTTTTCATAAATATCAAGAACAATGTCAAGAAAAATAAAGCAACAGCTACACAAATGTCTCTGTGCGTGTTCGAATGGTAACTTAGATTAAATGAACTCTTTTACTTATTCATCATCATTATTTGTAAGATCAGTTATCTTGGTACAGAAAATTGGGTTCAATATACATTGCTCAAAATGTAAATATTAATCACTAAAACTATTAGAACTTTTCCTTGTGATATTTTACTATTGCATCTTGTTCAATAGCTGAAAATATATTGCTTGGTAAAAAAAAGATATCGAGGGATAACACATTAATCATATTTTGGTAAAACGATATAGAGGGACCACAAATTAATCATATTTTGGTATAGAAGATATATGTACGGACAACAAATTAATCATATTTTGTTATAGGAGAGATACGGTCACAAATATTTAATCATATTCTGGTATAGAAATGACATGGCGGGGTAAAATGATATGAAGCATATTTTCAATATTATTGATATTTTTAAATTATATGCTAAGAATTTTTTGTTAAGTGTTGAATATTATTATCAACTAAAATTGTACATTTAGCAGAACAAATAGGTTTGCAGTATAACACGGTCATGCAGTGGAAGCGAGTGGTCAATCCCAGTATCATTAAACATTGCTAACAGCTTTGTATTGGTGACACATTTCGATACTTCTTCAGATCGCATTTTAGATGACAATTAAGGTAGCATTGTTGCTGCTTCTGAAGTATATGTAGTTTTCCCAGAGTTTTATTAAATCTACACGACTAATTTGTCAGTAATGTAGAATTTGTAGGTTTTCACTACAGCTATTTCGAATTACTTCAACTGATACAATATACTGCCCTCACCCTCCCTCCCTTCGCCCGGACTGTAAATGCGGACTGTAAGTGCGGACTGTGTGATTCTTGTTCTGAAATCAAAACGAATCTCTCCTAATGTTTTAAAACAGAAAAGAATTTGATAAATGGAGAGAAGTTAATCCAGGTTATCTTGTAATAATACTATTATTTATTGCTGGCTATTAGACGCAGACCATTCTTAACAACACACACGCTATAAGAGGAAAGGTTGAATATAGATCAAATAAGGGAAGAAAATGTTAACATAATAACATGACATCAATAATTAATTTATTGGATGAGGTCAGTATTTGATACACGTTAACTCGTGAAATACATTGCCATTAACTCATACAATACGAGAAAAAAATTACAACAACAAAAATGGAAGTAATCCCATTTTCTTACGTAGAGTTGTCACAAATATTAAAACGTTTGTGAACGTGATTTGGTAATGTTCTCTTCTTACAGGTTTACAAATATATACTAATTTGTTCTTCCTCTTCCTTATTTCTTCTCTTTTCTTCTTCTTGCTGATATATTTTAAATTTAACAGAATTCTGAAGATGTTTACAATTACGTATTTTTTTTTAAATAAATAAAAACTTATAGAGTCCCTCACCAAATAAAATATTTTAAATTTTGTTCATTGTATCTTATTTTGCAGTGCTTCTTCCTGTCCCTTGGCATGCGTTTCAGTGATTCTGTAACCATTTAATTTAGTTCATAAAGGGTCATGCCAACACAACGCAATGTAAACCATGAATTGCAATTAGATCATGAGAAGAATTTGACGTTTACCTTCGAGTGAGAGTGTGTATTTGAAAATATTATCTTTTTAAAGATTCAGAATAGAACAGGAGGAAACACATGTTCTTTATATTCATGGCTTATTTGTAACCTGTTTTGTAAGCCGTCTCTCGTTCAGATGGATCGTACTCATATGATTTTAAGACTATTATTACATAAGAACATAAGTGTTCTTCAATCAATAATATAAGACTAAAACTAATGCAAATCGTTCTTTAAATGCTCTGCCTTGATTACGTTGAGCGGGAACGTTTTCTTAAACAATAATAACAATTATCAGCTTAATGATTTGATTAACGCCTCACAGTAAGCAAAGTGTGATTAAGTTTGTTGTACTATTATACAAGGGAGATAAACCAGTTACTGTCTGTGTCACATTAGCTGCTCAAACTTCAGAAGTTCTTTTCTTTCTTTTTTTAAACTGATCGTTTATATTTAGGCAGTTTGGGATTGCAAACTACAAGCAATATTAACGTACCTTTCAAATTTGCAAGCTTTATGAAGTACAAAACTATGCACATCCGAAAATGAAGATTTGACAACGGAAGTACACCAGTAAGCATCGGCAATTTTACGCTTTGCAAAAACATATTAACACACTTTTTGGAAAGAACTGTTCTCAGTTTGTTATTGTAGCAACCAAATTAAGGTTAGCATTGTCATTTTGTGTCAAATGTTTAAGAAGGTTTCATTGATTGTGAGGCGTAGTTCTTGTTTCATGAGTTTCAAAGACCCATATTCAATCGGTTTTACAGGATGTTAAAGTCTAAACGACTAATGTTTTATCTCAAGAATTTCGCAGCCACAAGTGCAGAAGGGTGAAACTCGGATTTCCTTTTTATTTGCATTTCGGACCAAAGATTTTCGTGTGCTGACACATTTTACTACGAATCGCAAACTTATCATATATTTTGGCAAATATTAATCATGCCGTGTGCAGTTTGGAACGGTTTGCTTTAGATCCAAGAGCAACATGTATAAAACCCGGACACAAACTCCGGTCCTGAAAGCGGCAATTTTTGGACCTTAAAAGTTCGGTTCTCATATATTTTTATCTCGTATATTTTTACCCGCTGTATCTGTTAACGTGAGTAGAAAATCCATCTGATAACGTAGTGTTGCAGACCTACACGTTGATGTATCGTGCATGACGTTAACGTTACAGAGATCATAAGTAAGACACTACCCCATGACGCATAAAGGTGACACGCGGAAATCACGAGTTAAGGCCTTAATAGGCTAGGAAACTGCATAAAAACTGAGAAGTAAAGAAGCACTGTTAGTGGCGTGAAATCAACACGTTCGGGAGAAACACTGTTAGTCTGCGAATAATTACTAGTTCTTAGTATTAGGGTGGGGAGGTGCGGCTGAGATTCTCGGGTTGGTAAAATCAGCAGTCACGTATACTGTGTGAAGCTACATTAATGCTACTACCAAATACTTAAATTATGTTCCTGACTTGCCTTGAAATATAATGTAGCGTGACCATGAATTCAAAATTTTTAACTAAATTTAATTTCTGCATAATAATTAGTTTACTGGTCGCTAAAATGTTTGCTAGTTTATGCACAAAAAACATGGAATTCAACTTAAAATATTTTAGTAATATATTTAAAATCCATTTGATGTCATTGACACAGAGACAATTTATAGATAATTGTTGCTTTTACCATAATGTTATGAATATTCATTAATATCTGCATTTTTGTCTAGGTATTATTGTCTAAGTATTAATTCTTCTAGCATCAAATGCACAGTGACAGCATAACGGATATTCACGTGCATTTATTATTTCTACATTTCTTTGCAGATTTCAAAGCTTACGGTTTTAAGGGACCTCAGGCTCAAAGTTTTTAATTTGCATCCAGGATGAATGAGATCACAGTTTACGATTCTGTAACCAATGCTACAACACAAGATTCATTGGTTGACGTTGGGCTAACGTGGCAGAACATTCTGGCAATACTGGCAATGTGTCTTCTGATGCTTCTCGCTATTATGGGCAACACTTTTGTCATTGCTTGTATATTTATTCACAAACCTTTGAGAATAGTGCAGAACTTCTTTATAATATCGCTATCAAGTGCTGATCTTGCTGTAGCCATTCTTGTTATGCCCTTTCACATTGCAAACTATATTCTAAAAGGGAGATGGATTCTTGGAAATGTATTTTGTGATTTGTGGTTGACATTTGATGTTTTACTGTGTACAGCTTCTATTCTGAACATCTGTGCTATTGCCCTTGATCGATACTGGGCAATTCATGACCCAATACAGTATGCACAAAAAAGAACTCTCAAGCGCGTGCTGGTAATGATTTTCATAGCATGGGTCTTGAGCGCAATAATATCAGTCCCACCTATGTTTGGGTGGAACGATAGGGGCGAACATCTGTTTAATCCCTTTACTCTGAAATGTGTATTGACTGGTGAGCAGGGATACGTATTATATTCAGCACTTGGTTCGTTTTATATTCCTCTTTTCATAATGTCTTTTGTGTATTTGAAAATATTTCTCGCAATAAAGAGACGTCTTCGAGAACAGGCTCAGAATGCAAAGGCAAAGGTAGCCATTGTGAAGAACACATCGTACGTAAGTGTTGCATCCGTACCTAATTGCACTGATGAAGTAGAGAAAGCTGAACTTAGTCCCAGGCTCATAGATCCTGATGCTCCATCGGCTCCACAACCGCCCCGCTTTTTGTACCAGGACAAACTCAAAGTAACGGATGAAAGTTGTAAAGCCTTGAATCTGATCCACACATTTATCGAAGAAAAGCAACGAATTTCTCTCTGCAAGGAGCGAAAGGCGGCACGAACACTGGCAGTCATAATGGTTGCATTTGTTTTGTGTTGGCTCCCATTTTTCCTATTGTATGTGATCATACCATTTTGTAACTTATGTATGCATCCTGGACCAGAAACAGAAATGTTATTTATTTGGCTGGGGTATATTAATTCAACCTTGAATCCTGTTATATACACAATATTCAACACAGGATTCCGTAAAGCATTTAGCGACATGATTCACGGACGGTGCTTAAATAGGAAATATATCCAGTCAACGATGATCAGATCAAGAATGTAATGTAGCACACATTAACAAAATAGTAATGTTTTTGCATTCAGTATCCTATGACGAGGCATTTTCATTATTATTATTATTTATTATTACTATTAAAGAAATGATTGAAATTCAATATTACAGTAGAACGTAACGTACAGTGTGATTCGACAGATGGTATGTTTTGTTGTAGAACGATAGTTTTGTATATAATATATCAATAAGTAAACAAACAGAACTAAAGACAAAATCTTATCCTAGTACGTTATAGTGACTTCATTTTGCTGTAAGATGTGGTACCAATATAGATGCGTACAATCATCTAGTGCTTTGACTCTACCGTGGATAATGTTTTACATTGAACCAAATCATAGAAGGGTCAAAATAGTCACAGTGACCTATCTTTGTTAAGGGCGTAGAGATCATCAAGATGCATCCACCCACCAAATGTCATGATTATGTTTGCAAAGGTATGGATACAGGGTAGAAAATCCATTACGTCGTGAGCTAAACGCAAACTCTTAACCAAAGTTAATGGAATGTAATCTATAGGTTACAAGTACACACTATCATCTAGTTTGATGAATTTTTTTATATGAAAAGGTTTGTGATATAAACATAAAAAAGTTAATTTAATCAAAGTCAATACAGCCTTAAAGGCGGGTTACAATTACTTATCTCCTTAATTCTATGTATATTAGAATATATAAATCCCACTGCAGACAGCGAAAGAAAGTATCGCTGAGATTAACTGCGGTTTAAAATCTGAATATACTTTTAGATGTGAGGACGCCAACGACAGGGTAGTATAACAGCTCTTCTCAGCTTCGCAATGATGATCCTAAAAGCATATCAAATAACGCGATTGGCACAATACACAATACAATATCCTAAACGGTTTACAATAAAATACAAGGCATAAAATAATCTAATAACTTTGAGTTTTGCAGCTTACGCACGAGAGCGCTTGAAACAGTCACAGAGTATAGACAATAAGCTCATTAGGAAGTGTCATGAAAACAACCAAAGAAAGTTCATAATTAATGGAGCACAAATTCCGATCGTGTATAGTAGATATCGATATGCCCCCCACAAATCAGCCTTACCATGGGGGTGGTAACTGATGTAATCAAGGCATTGTCTTGCAGAATCTTCAGTGGACATTTATATAAACATGCATGAAAAGGTCTAAGGTAAAAATATTACATAAACATATAAAATAGTTAACATATACTTATTTTCTTCTTCTAATTGAATAAAATACAAAAAGTTAAATTAAGTATGTATGCTCTATTATATTAAAAATATGCTTAAAATTACTGTTAATTCTTAACAGGCTTGAAGCAGCTACACTAGAATTTTGCGCTGTTTTTCATGTCACATGTGTTTGTTGACTATGTTCATCTACACTGGTGATTATTAATGCGTTAGGTGTTCTGTTGGAGTGTGTTTCTTCATTTGTTTTGGGGGTTTTTTTTGGGTGGGGGTGGGAGAGTGGGAGAAACTGTTAGAATTTTTCAGTCGTTTTGACTCATTAATTGCATTAAATAAAACTCCTACATTGTGAACTATATTTAATAACCTGGGACTACATTCATCTTAATTTAAATGTAAACGGCAGGCGATGAACCAAAAGTGTGATTAAACACCCTTTGGTTACTCTATTAGTCGTTCCCACTTCTCTGTCGCGGAAGCGGAATTACTGTCAGTGCAAAGAACTCCATTATTCACCGTGTTAACTAAACTACAACATTCAGTTCGAACACAAATCGTTTGAACTGGTGAAAACCTCACTCACAATGGAAGAAGGTTCCATTCTCTTTGTCTGCGTCTACCGCCTTTCCCAGTCGAAACAACAATCTGAATCTCTCTTTTTGAAGCAGTTTCCCAATTACCTGGAGTATGGAAATTCGATAAGTGGCAAAATGTCTATTCTTGGAGATTTCAATTTTCACTTTGACTGACTACACTGGACAACAAATTTTTACAAAAGTCATGTTACTGAAATAAAATTAGTCAATTCTTATCAATTTTTATGTGCTGAACACGAATATGACAGTCAAATTGCAAAATTGGCTCTAGTTGTTTTGTAATCTGCAAGAAATTAATGTTTACATAACGAAATGCATTCCAATAGTAAAAGGTCAACTGTAATAGCCTACCTATAAAAAATCAAGTCATTGACTACATCTTAGATTTCTTCGCCTGTCTCTTGTACAGCTGTTCGGGAGCATCTCTGAGGAGTGTCCAGCAGTAGTCAGCCAGCATTGTAGTGGACCATTTTCCCTGGTATCTTTGTTCCATTGTTGCGATATCTTGATGAAAACGTTCGCCGTGTTCATCACTAACAATACCACAGTTGTTAGGAAAGAAATCCAAATGGGAATGAAGGAAGTGAATCTTTAGAGACATATTGCAGCCAAGTTTCTTATACTTCATCAACATGTCTTCTACTAGTTCCTTATAGTTTTCTGCCCTAACATTTCCGAGGAAGTTTGTAGAAACTAGGCGAAAAGCATTCCATGCTTGTTTCGCGTCACCTTCCAGCAAGTTGTTGAACCGGTCATCTTTGAAAAGCTCTCGAATCTGAGGACCCACAAAAACTCCCTCTTTAATCTTTGCTTCGCTGAGTCGAGGGAATTTTTCATGCAGGTATCGGAATGCTGGCAAAGTCCGGTCAATGGCTTTCACGAAGTTCTTCCTCAAACCTAGTTTGATGTGAAGGGGTGGTAGCAAGATTTTCTGAGCCTCAACCAGAGCTGGGTGTTGGATATTCTTCTCTCCAATGGCTACATTCTGCCTGTGAGTCCATTCCTTCCTCATGTAGTGCATTTCCCTTGCTCGGCTATCCCACTCGCATAAGAAACACATGTATTTTGTATATCCTTGCTGCAGTCCCATTAAAAGGGCAACTACCTTCAAATCACCACAGAGGTGCCAGCTGTACTTGTTATACTCAATGGAATTCAGTAGCTGCCTTAAGTTATCGTATGTCTCTTTCATGTGGACAGCATACGCTACTGGAATAGATGGAAGAATGTTTCCATTGTGCAAAAGCACAGCCTTGAGACTCAGTTTCGAAGAGTCCACAAATAGTCTCCATTCTTGTGGGTCATGAGTGATTTGTAAAGCATTCATGAGGCCCTCAATATCGGAACAGAATATCAGATTACTTTCCTTTCTGAAGAAAGGCTCCAATTGCTGGTGGCGCTTTCGATATGCGGTAATTGTGACATCTTCTTCTAGAAGATTCCATTGTTGGAGTCTTGATCCTAGCAATTCTGCCTTGTTCTTTGATAAGTCCAAATCACGAATCAGGTCATTTAGTTCTTCCTGTGTTATTCTGTGTGGGGTTGATGATGCACCACAGTGAAAATCTGGATCACTGCATGCTGATGGACCAGGAGAAGAACAGGTCGACTCACCTTTGTCTTCGTCAGATGAATCAAGAGAATATTCTGCTGGAGGTTCTGGAATAGGAAGTCCCTCACCATGTGGAACTGGTCTCAATGCAGACGGAATGTTTGGGTAGACTATTCTCGACTTCTTTCGCTTCGTTATTCCGCCGGAAAGAGGAGGAACCAAGCAGAAGTAACAGTCATTTAGGTGGTTGCTTGGCTCTCTCCACACCATTGGGACTGCAAACGGCATTGATGACCTTTTGCAATTCAACCACTGTGAAAGCTGTGTTGTACATGTAGCACAGCATATATGCGGAGCCCAAGGCTTGTCTTGGTCACCAACCTTGCATCCGAAGTAAAGATGATATGCCTTCTTCACTTGAGAATTGATACTTTTCTTCTGGTTGGCAAATGTCACTTCCCCACAAATATAGCAAAAATTGTCCGCGGTATTAACACACTTTCGAGGCATTACTGTTCTTTATTGTACGTAAATGGATAAAATAATAAGTTTTATGTAACAGTAGCTTGAACTGTCTCGCACAACGTCTAAAATATTTTAAATGCTGAACCTATCTGATTGGGCTTTATATAGTACACTGCTTACGTCAGCTTCAGCAGCCGCCTGGCATTAGTATAATAGGCCTACACATGTATAGTACACTGCTGACGTCAACTTACTTCAGCAGCCGCATGGCATTAGTATTGCATTGCATCAGAAAATGATGCAATCAACTGTGGATGATGTGAGCATGATGGTATTATGCAATGTTACATCATTATTCCGGATGTTGCTGCAGTCCTACTGGAGAAATTTACACAGTGAAACATAGAAAATGAGGTATATGAATATCTTCAAAACGAGAGCCAATACAAATTTTTCACGGTTATATTCGTGTTCGGCACACCAAAATACTACAGATTAGGGCCTTTTCAAGTCAGTAATGATTTCACTGTTGACCAGTGCTATCTTAAAAATCAATACTCAACATGACATCTAGATTATATCCACATTTTCAACTTCAGACAGTCATTTAGCCAACCCACTAACAAACATGCTCGTATTTTAGCCTGAATTCTTCATAGGTCTGATACTAATATTCTACAGACTTCATTGGTGTCCCACGAACTTACATCAGATCACCTCGGCGTCATATACCATCTCACTGAATCAGTCCTTAAAGCTCCGTCTCTGTTCGCTACTAATGGAAAATTCCGTATGATAAATAGAACTCAATAAATGCATGGCATTCAAGCAAACCTAACATGCTCGTTTTGTTTTGTAATTTCACGGTGTGTGTCTCTCTATGAATGGCTTGTCTATAATATGTAAATAATAAATCCAATACCAATAAGCAGCACAGTATTAGATATGCTCAGTATCCTAGAAAATACAAATTAAATATTCTGTTTGCTATTCTTTTAATGTATTTTCCAGGTCATTTCCAATTTATTTCATGTGATAATCATTCCGTTTGCTCTGCATCTTGTAAATTATAGAGTATGTCGAATTCTCCTGCTAGGTCTTGTCATGTGAAAACAATGCACCTGGTTTTCTGTCTGCAGTGTTATTTCGTTTGTAAGTAGCGTACACACTTCATATGATGTAGTAAGCAGCGTACAACCTTCCTCTGAGGTTACTTATCTTTCTACTTTAGACAGACTTATTCCCATGAAGTGTTTTCATGCAAGTTGATATAGATCTTCTCTCAGTCCTTTGTTTGCTTGTGAAATAGATTTGCTCCCTACGTTGAGAGTGTTAAATGCATATATATGTTTATAGTGTTTCCTTTTAGGGAATCTGTTCTGGATCAAACTAGTTCAAACCGGTCTGTTTACAAGCTATTTTTTTTAGTATCAGACTGGATTTTACTGGTTTTAACCGAATCAAACTGTTTCCTCCTGATCAGACCGGTTCAATCTAGTTCAAACTAGTTTATTATGGATTAAACCAGATTTTAAAAAATAACACACTAAAAATATGATTGTAAACGGCATGGGTAATGTGACATGGTAGGCAGAATTGTATTAGCATCCAAGTGTCTGGTACGTTCCTTTAAAGTGTACGTTATCAATTTCCACAAATACGTAGATACATTATTAATCAGAACAATGGTTTCACACAAGGGCTCTTCATGAACTTACTTAATGCAACCACTGAACAAACAGTACCTTGGATTCATTTACTAGGAAAATGTAGGTTATTTGCATTGCACAGCGTATACATTATTTAGACAGCAGAGCTTTACCGTGTAAAAGAAGGTATAATTAATTTATCTGAGAGTTTTAAAGAACAAAATAAATTTAAAAAAATACTTTTTGCTTTCTGATTTACATTGAAAAATGTATAATTTATAATAAGATGTTTACCGATGTCATGCTTGAGAAGATTTATAAGATGGATCCGTCAAATCTTGGGACTCGAGAATAAATTATTATCCCTCTTTGTGGTATTACAATAATCAGAAATGTATTTCCGTCAGAGAAATACTCTTGCTTCAGATATGTAAGTTTCTGAACCATGTATGACCATCTCAAACGTTGCCAGATACTGTTTTCGTACAAACGGAATATTAAACATAAATAGTTTGATCTAATAACAAGAGACACTATTATACAAAGTGTATAATTTCCTTTTAATAACATGAGATAGCTTTAATAGTTTCAATAAGAACAGTCGTTTTCTATACCTTCGTAAAATGTTTATCCTCGCTACAGTTGCAGACGTGCAAAATTGTTTCTTAGATTTTTATCGCTCTCCATTATAAATGTTGGATTACGTTCTTTGAGTAGATGACTAATTTCATCATTATTTTGTGTTAGTGCTCGATAATTCAATTGTATTAAGTTATCAGGCATATTTATAAATGTGGCGGAAATACGGGACTTCTGGGAGGCTTCTCTGGTGTAACGTCAGGGTTCACTCAGGTGTTCATAATCTAGACTTCCAAACTTATTTAACATTTTGAATGGATCTTCATATCATTTAGGGCGTCTAGTAGATTTGTTCAATATTATATTTAGTTTAGAACATGCATTTCCATTAGTACCATGGTTAGCTAGATTTATGTTGTTTATTGTTTGTATGACTAGTTTTATAATTGCTACACTCACAGAGAATATTTGAGGTATCTAGTTCATTCTGTGGTTGGATGATTGCTATCAGAGGTTTAGAAGGTGCCAAGACTGAATTTAGTTTGATCTTCTTGTAAGGCAATGTTTATTTGGGTTATGGGTGTATTTGTGGAAGATTGTATTCCACTTCAGCTTTGCTGGTGTAGGATGTTTCAGCTGTGTTAAATCGACCTGTGGCATCCACAAATTTCCTGACCTTTAATTATGAGAAATATTGTCCCTGGCGATTCGTACAAAAGATTTCTCGGAGCATCACGATCCATCGTGACCAGAAGATACTGGTTTCCTCTCATACGCGTGATTGTAGTGTTATATATTTCTGACAGCTGAAACACAGCAAAAGGAAGGGAATGAAATGGTATACAAGGATCATCAATAAATCGACATTGTAGGTATCGTGTCGCAGTTGAATGTCAGGATGTAAATATATGTGGAGACTAACTCGCCGTTACGGCGAATGTTGTTTCGTTTCACTTGTGAGATATTCTGACAACTTGGCTTTTCAAGCGTTTCAAATACACTGGGTTCATCCATATCTCTAAATCTAACAACAACTCGTAACGAGTTGAGCGATTTAAGTGAAAATACGAGAACAGGCACCTCTACAAACTGCTTTTAGCGATGTTGTATTTGAGCCCCCCCATCCCCAAAAAAAAGACCAGAACAAATATTCTTTATGCATGTTTGCTCTCCATATAAGTCCTGAAATGATTTAGCTATCACAAAATATGATTATTTTGGTTAGTTTTTGATGAAGTGATTCATTAGAAAGCTAATCTTTACCTTGGATTTTAAAACAGCATTGATATGGTGACCCATGACTTTTGACAATGAAATGATGGACAGGATAGCTTAAGAGTTTTCTTTTAAAGGTTTTTGGTAGGATGGACTATGATAAAAACCAGACTTTTTTAAACAAAATAACAACAAAGTATTAGGTTGTCCTAGGGAATTTTCAAAAATGTTAGGTAGAGTGGCCTACGAATTTTCGAAAATTGGAAAATTATAAATACAGTTGATTGGTGTTTGAAAAATACAAGAACAATTTAAGGACATGGTCCAGGACTTATCTCTTTATCACTAATTTAAAGATATATACTGTTCGAAAACGTCAGCATATATGCTTAACATTGATGACCAAGTCGCTGCTGATCCTTCTGAATAAGTGACACATTTGTCATGCTATTAAAAGACAAGATAAACATTCGAATGTCCTTCAAGATCTAAATAAAACAAAAATATAGTACATGGTGGAGTTAGGGGATGAAGCAATATTGTTCACTTGAGATCACAATATAAGTGGCTTGATAAAACCCTATATGCATGTGTGTGCTATCGTCTGCGTGTGCTGAGGTTTGCTTACAGCTAAGCTCATGGGCGGCATTGGTCATCAAACATGTAGAAAATGTGGTATCAGAAACGATGAAGATCAATGATTGTAATAGCAATGATACAGAAATATATATCGTATTTTCATGAATAGTAAATTTTGCTTCCAAATTAAATAAAGAATTTGAATATTACGATTTTAGAACAGAAGAAAAACAAATATTGTCCATGAACAACTTTGAACGATAAATAATGAACCAGTTCATCAATTTTAACTAAAGTACCAATACATCAATTTTAATAGAATACTCCGATAATGTTTCGCATTAGAGAACACTGGACACATTTAATCCATTACCTACATGGTGTGTTTCCAACAATCACAGACCACTGGATAAATATGATTTACCACTTTTCGCAATCAACCAAGAAGGAAACAAAAATTATCCGCGTGCGACTACGGTTCTTGCCGTTTTGCATTCGACAACCTCGATTCACCGCGTAAGGTCTTCCGTTGATTGGTAAGTAATAAGGATCTTCCTTGTTCGAATGTCATTTTAAAGTAGGAGAACTGGTAAATAGGTCAATACGTTTATGATGCAAAATAATGTTTAAAGCTCCAATTAAATTTGGAACAATGTCCTTAATTTTACAATAATAAAAATATAGCTATAAAACGATGTTGCAGCTGGAAATGTTTTCAGAATCTGCCCAATATATAAATTCAGATAGGAATGTATCCGGTTTGATCGGAATTTCATATTTATGTTAAAACATATACATAAGTCTATGCCATATTATTCTGTATCTACACATTAAAATAATACATGAACTATAATTTTTGCAATATGTACAACAGTCTATCGCAGACAATATGCATTTCATAAATGAAATCTTAGTAAAAACTAATTCTGTGCCGAAGTTTAAGTGGAATTGTTTAAATAATTGTACTATCAAGGACAATGAATGATATAAGACATATTTTATGCTAGGTTAACACAAAGAATGTTTATGGTCGGGTTCCTTGAGAATCAACTTATCCGATTTAGCTTTGTTAAGAAACTACTTTGTATAATTACAGTTTTGCTCTATTTTTCAGAATTTAATTATATTTATTGCTCATTTCGTCCGATTTTATGAGTTCTTAAGATTATTATTGCATTGTATAGGTATAACGCTGATTAAAAAAATTAATTGAATAGAATTAGTGTTAATATTATATTTTTCCATAAAGTCTTTACTTCCGAAATTTCGCAATTCAAATTAAGAATATCATTTTATGCATACATTCGGTTTAAACAATTCATGGAAAAGACTGTTTTTCTAGATTTTATTTTACCATCTGTCTTAAAGGAATTACTAAACCAGAACAATTTTGAAAGAATAGATCCTCGGGCTCTGGCGTGTAATTGAAGATAAGGTAAAACTATATATTTATTTGTTGAACTTTGTTTAAGGCAAACACACTCCGTACTTATGTACGAACCTGATCCTATCTTCTCCTAATTTCTTCAGACTTTCCATGTGAAATATATTATTTAGAATGTTTACAATGGTCCATCTTTTTAGTCCATGACAATTTCAAATAGCTGCAAGGAACGAACGTTAGAATGTAGTTAGATCACCACAATCAAATATGCCAATCAAACAGTTTCTTTTAATTTAATCTTCTTTTTAATTAAATATAAATTTCAAAGAATATAATAGTTGTTTGTTGAAGGACATTTTCTGGAGAACCTTGTAAACCGCTAGCAAATGAAGAAGGATGGGTAAATTCAATGTTTTACTGATACGTATTCCAATTAATGATGAATATAAAAAAGACCAATTTTCAAGTTATGTTTCAATACATAGTATTTTCTCAAGATAAGTATATATTTTGATAAATTCTTGCTAAAATTGTCTTATATGACCAATGCTCTGATAATACCATCCTGATTCTGATTCCATATTATTAACTTGTTAGTCCTGGTATCTTCACCACAGTCCTTTTTCACTACGATCTTAATTGCTTCATGTTCTTTGAAAATTGAACTGTAATACAGAGCAAGAAGCAAATAAGTCAATTAAATTCATGGAATTATTCAGAAAATATTTATCATCACGCATCCTTAGTCTTGACTTATTGGTGTATTAAATAATTAGATATTTAGATATATCAATTTTAATGAATGAGTGATGTTAATGTAGGTCTGAATACCACAACTCAATCAAGGAAAATCAAACAAACGAAATTTCAGCGATAGGTAAGTTGTGCAAAGAAAAGAAACAAAAAGCGAGTTATTCAACTGATAAAGCAAAGACTAGTACATCAAAGTGCAGCTATTGCATATTTTCCTTTTTACACAGAGTATCTGTACTTGATGAAAATCTTGTCAGACTGAACAACATCGATTGAAACATCGGTTTCATTGGATCTTGTAGAATTGAATGAAATGACATAAAATATGTAACTAAAATCAAGACACTAAGATTAGTACAATTTCTTCGATTGTCAGGAGAGCGATATCAAACATGATTCGTTTCTCAGTATGATATATATATATATATGCTCCTCAAAGCTAGCAATTCTTCAAAAGATAATTGTTCCATAACAAGCACACACTCCAAACGTGTTGCTTCTGTGCATGAAATGCAATTTGATTGACACAGTAGAATTGCTTAAATACTATAATTCTAATTTTATCTTTATTCCTGTAACGTTCGCATTTCAGCACGTCTTGTTGAAATCTTTGTGCAAAGATTAACTTAGTGTAAAATTCACGGCGAAGTGATTTTTACAGCAGGATATATTTATTAGTGGCCAATGTAGATCATTTACCAGCGATGATTCGAATGAGTGAAACCTTTGCTGTTGACAGGACAAGAGTACTAATACCGTCACGTAATAGTAATATGGGATTAAGTATTGTGTTGTAACTCGTCCTAACTTCTTTCCTCGATTTCGCTTCCTTTTATAACTAATCCCCTGTAATTTTTTCTGCATACCTTGATTTCTGTCTTATTGATCCAAAATGAGTGTTGGAAGATCGGAATTAATCACTAGGTCGAGAATGCTATTAACTCATATAAGAAGGATTCCACACAAGGTTCAAATAAATACTCTATTTGCAAATTGCAGGGTTCTCTTGGGATTTGATCTAATAGGGTCTGACCTAATGAAAATGTATCAGCAAATAAAATCGATGTGTTCACTGGAGGTCTTTGAAGTGTTTCTAATACCCGCGAATTGCTTGTAGTAAATAGTCTCTGCTGGTGTATGTACACAATTCCAGTCGATGAATACTGGTCCTACAAGGCAACAATATTCTTGATAAAAAATAAAAAAAACCCAACATATGAAAGGATACAGATATTATCAAAATTGGCAGAGAAAAGCTGTATTTAGTTGCAAGACGGAAATTGCAAGGGAACCCATTAGAATGATGTGACTTGAGTGTGTTTGTTGGTAAATAAACAGAGGGCAGAACTAGTAAAAAAGAGGATATCAAAATTGAACTAAGTAGGCCTTAATTTCCAAGACAGATAACAATAATAAAAAAGGAACGTGTTTGTCTTGAAGTGCAAGCAAACCATTTTAAAACTATTGTAAACATTTTAAACTTTATATCCTTACAAAGTAAATCTTAAAAACACTCATGAAGCATAGAAAAAATTTCTTGCATATTTTTTTAACATTTACGCAAGTACAATTGGGCACAACTTTTTTTAAACTGACAATCCAGACGGAACATACCTATAATCTGCACAAAACGTTGCAGTGAAATGCAATAGGTGTCTGGCAGATAATACTTGTGAAATGTACTGCATTTAGTACCTCACACTAGAATGTAACATCGGTGAGAAACTAGCTCTGCTATTTATTTATCTCTCTGATTATCTCATTAGCATGCATCAATTATATCATTCAGGCGCATAAGTGCTGAGTAAGGTATATATAATCCTCAGAATTTCATTTGTTTTTCCTGCATGTATAATTGTTTTATATTCCTAATAATCATGTGAATTGTAAATTGCTAAGCATTTTAATTATTGCCATACACTGGACGCGAGAATACCCCCTCAAATCTTTATCTTACCTTGACATCTTCTGTTTGTTAATTTATTAATGCTTTGGGTCAATCAGAACAAAAGCCTGGATAATGCTAATGATACGAATCTACCTCAAAGTACGGAACTGGCATACGGCACTTAGTTTCCAAGATTTGAATTTCAGAATGAAAATCACAGAATGGACTTTCAGGCGGCATGATAGGCATGTTAATTCCCAACAACTAATAGGCTCCCATTTTATAAACATTGTTGGTGTGAAAATGCACTTTCAAATGATCGAAAAATATCAAGGCTAAAATAAACGATTGCAAATAATACCATGTCAGCTTTACTATAAGTTACAAACTTAAATATACGAAATGAAAAACAGCTCTAATAATGTGCATACTTTAAATAGGTCCATTGTTTATAAATGTAATGTTTGCTAATGAGGAAGATATTTAAATTTTGGGCCTCCTTTGATTCACATGATTTAGCTTCAAGTTTACGGATATATTGTGATATGACTATGACAGATCTTCCCGTCTGTCTCTTTGTTACAAAATTTCATTCTCCAACTCCACGTCCCCAAACCGCCATGTGGAAATTCAAAACACTTTTAGTTATCTTTTCAGTCTGGTTATTATTAAGTTGCAACATATCAATACAGCATCGTATTCTTCATTTAAGTTAAGGACACTCTGTTCAGACAAATTTCCCGTCAATTTATTGCATTCCCATGTACTCTTACATCGTTGATCTGGTGCTCCAAAACTAACTTCGTATCGCACACGCATACAGTAATGATTTAGATGACCAGTTTCCTGTTCGAACTTTAATACCCATCAGTTTGCTTCGATTTCGACTCACAAAGGATTATGATATGATTTGAATCACCCATGACTACTTGCATGGATTGCGTATTGTTTAAAAAAGAGATTAAAACATAAGTTTCACAATTTTACACAATCATCCAACTAATTTACAAATCCATTGACCAGTGGGACATGTATACAATTTGTTGAAAGCGTTCCAAACCATCCTTATATTTCAGTATTAATTAAATGCTATCAAACCTACTACCAGTTAATTAACAGATCAAAAGTATTTGAAAATTACGCAGTAAAGCTGTCAAATGTCCTAAATTATATTTGCTATTTTACCTTTCCAGCAAAGTGCTAATATATGTTAATAATCTATGGTCACAGAAAGAAACAAAACCCATACGTTTGGTAAAAACTAACAAAGAATTAATTATCGAAGTTATAAATGAAAATATGAGAGGAACTTACAGTATGATGTGGATCCAGAATAATCCTGAGAAAATTATATGACAGTCCTAAATGAATGAAATGTTCTGTATAAATTTATAAAAAGGAAATGATCTTGTCTGCCAAGAATCGTGAAGCTGTCAAGATGGCTTCATCCAAAACTCCTTCGAATAATTCACAATAGTTCCAAAGTATTATGACGGTTCACTTCCCATTTCTATTGAAAAGTCCAAAGAAATGCTTCTCTCTTTCGAATAATGTCTAAGTACAACATAAAACACGTCTGCAGGCTTGCAACAGAAACACAAGAAACGAACATGACTCCAAAAATCCGAATGAATATGATTGTTTTTTTCTTTTCTTATATACACGTAATAATACGACTCTTATTTCGCAATATACCTCGTGTGACAGATCACACTACTCATTTTGCGTCGAACTTTCCTATTCATGTGACCTAGCCCAACCAATGGGAAGTTACTGAATCTTCTAGAAACACTAAAATCCCATTAGCCAATGAGAAATTAATCCAAAGGTGCCATTAAGCCTTTTTAGCAAGATTATTAGTAATAACTGAGAACACCTATGTAAACATCTATTTATAGATCTTTGTAATATTATGCTCTTAACAGACTCGGGTCATGTAGGAAAACTTTAACAAAACAGATATTCAGTACAATTTACAGCTATGAAAAAATTTTATAAAATTAGATAAAATCATGTAAAAGGACTTACAAGAAATATAGATATGCTTAACACAGTAGAGATAACATATAGTAGGGATTCCACTTTTGACGTGTTGGTCACAAATATTGGCTAAATAAACATACTTTTGAGTGTCTGTAAGGCAAGAATCAATTGCGATTATCATTAATTTTGTATGTCATGACTGGCTTTATCAGTGTTATATGATATACTGCTTTTAAGATCTAAATAAATTGCTCTCGTTATTTTCCCGTCATCTATAAATGTTGGTCACGTATTAAATATAATTGCTAACCATGTATTAAACATCTTCATAAATGACAATTTGGCATGAACGATTTTTTCTAAATCCTGATTTTTAAGTTATGTAGAAGATTACGTTTCTTTATTTCTTCAAATCATGGAGGGTGATGTGCTTTTAAATTTTTGTTTGCATATTACTGGTAAAAACGATATAGATTTGCAAACCCTCTTTCACCACGTTTAAAGACTGGGATCGCTTCTGCCTAATCTCTGATTAGTTGCAAAGATTGCCAGGCTAGCAAGTGAAGCGGAATCAGCTTGAGCTTATTGCATGAGTAATTTTGTCTGAGATTTCATCTGATCCTGTTCATTTTGTGCTGCCCAATGTCAATAATATCTTGAACACATATGTATTGGATCTAGAATGATATATGACATGAAACGTTCAACTCAACACAATATATAATGGGTGCGAAGTCTTATGATATGAAAGAATGTTCTGCAGTTAATGGTGATAAGATGGTTAAGGCTCTTGCAATATCCAATGAGCCTGTACTCGTATGCCTGCTGGTTCTTAATTACGAACGGAAATCTTGAACTTTACAATTTTAATTAAAGTTACGAAAATGTTACTTTATTTTTCTGTAATTGCTTTAATTCTAACTTTTCTGCGTGTCATGCATCCGTCCATAGTGAGAAGGCTAACATAGCCGACAGTAAATACTTACTGATATAGGAAATAGCTTTCACATAAACTATAAAATCCATACGAATATATTCTTGACGAGACCATCTAATATTGGTGAAAATTCTGCAAAAATATCCAACTCCCAAACATTCGGAAATTTCCAAATTTTGAAAGTTACATGTCCTTATCCTTACAACATCAGCATGGGCAAACTTTCCAAATAGCTAGATCAGCTTGTTAAGAAAAGGCGATTTTAAATACACTTGTATTTGGTGTCAAATAATCGGGACGAACTGTTGATCACATTGCCTACGGAAAACTTTATCGGCACAAGATTGTGTCTAACTCCAATAATGACAGTTATTGTCTACAAACGAATCGTTTCCTTATTTTTCTATAGCGTGCTTTCGGACTTGTCCTAAAGGTAATTATAATATAAGAACGTAATCGAACAAATAATGATCCCTGAAGTAACAATCGACAAATATTTGAGAACGGTAAATTTGGCTGTCGTTAACACTATCGAAATAATTAGAAACCATGTGCGTGGCTAGGTTTCAATTTCTCGAGTGGTAAGTTAGATATTAAAATATATTTAGCCCATTTAGTTCTTGAAAACTAACCGCCATAAATGATATCATGCTAGATTATAACCTAGTGGTTTTTAGCAAAGATAACATATAATAATCAATCAATAATAGAACTTGCACATTGAAGATAATTTTCGTAAAATGGGTATCTAACAATTTAGAAGATGTGCCAGAAATAGTAGAATAAATTATTGATCCTCAGAGATAAATATTGAGTAGTACCAGGGTCCTACCCAAAGAGCATATAATTTACTACATATATTTTTGACAAGACTGACTATAAAGCACTGGGTTCTAGAATATATCTAAATATATCAAAAATAAATAACTTCGCTGCTAGTTTGGATAAAGATTTCCTTGGCAAAACATTTATAGACTTAAAGTGAATAATTGCACTTTGACAACTAGTGACAAGAATGTGAAGTCCTCAAGTCATATAATCTCTTCCAGTTTTTGAACGTCAGTCAAATCGGTCACCTCGTGACCATCTCATCAAAAATATCGAGTAAATATCAAACTACAAATAGGTTTTACTGTTACGAATTAAAAATATGTTGATTATTCATTTATAGCAGCTTCCGTGTCATTCTATTGTTTATTCTCAAACTATATCTAAGTTATAATTTGAGTTGCTTCCTTCTGACCATTTCTTCAGATTGTGTAATCCTTAACTTTCTTCTGTATTTTCAAACACTATCCCAAGGGTTTCTCGGAATCCCAAAAATTGTTGTTTGCCATAGACTCTCCATGCGCATGTTAAAATGATAATCGACATGAGTGATAGCAAATTGTCAGCAATATCGTTGTTGAATGAACAACAGTGTAAAATGAGAATAACTAGTTCATAAACGGAACAATATATCAAAGAAATAGTATTTTTGTTTCTTTTGTTAGAATGAACTTTAAATTTGCTTTTTTCTCTTGATGACATATAAAACCTAGAAATAAGTACTAAAGTCCCTCTTGATTAACGTGTTTCTTCGTGTTTCATCGGGGATCAGACTAAATAAGTATTTTGGATGCATTGTGATTTCGTTTTCTTCCGTGGGCATTATTTCCGTTGTTTTAATTAGTAAAACATTTCATCTGTTCTTTAATTCTTGGATCCGGAACAGTGCTCGATTGTTTTTCGGCGAAAGGCCGTTGTTCCGTAGGTCTTAAAATTGTGTAGCAACCACAAATTCCATAAAATTAGTACCTTTCCAATAATACAAAATTTACAATGGAATCATTTCTCACACATTGTAATTCAATTTTTCTACAGATCTGAAATTTGCTTCCATGTCAGATTAAACTTCATTTGGCATATATAGATATATAAATAGATAGACTGACAGATGTCTCAATTATTACCAGATTAAGATGTAAGAATTCATTGTACACTGCTTTACAGAAATTAAAACATGGAGTAATCAAATGGTTTTGTGGATCAATCACCATTTACATTATAGTAGTATTTAGTACATATGCAGGATAGCTAATTAACTTTCCAGGAACATAATAATTGAAAAGCGAAAATATGCCTTTGGATCTGACTGAGAACCCCACAGCCCTAAGCTGCTAGATGGTATTTCGATACGTGATGGTCCATGTGATTGGAGAGTGTGAAGTCTAAATAGAAAGAGCAGGGGGACACATCCTCAACATCATGAGCAGTCGCAACATGCATATACGAATGGGGAATCCAATCACTGATGACAGCGGTGATCTCATCGTAGTAAACAGCAGATTCATCACCGCTCTAGCTGTTATAAACATTGCAGATCAGATTGAAACATTTGGACAAGAGCAGTATGACATCCATGTCAAAGAGAGCCGTATTTAAGCAAATATGGAACATTATTGATGCCATCAAGGGGACCATCTTCCACAATTTCAATCGACTTCGAATACAAGAAGTGAAGAAAACAGCTACAGCTTGCAAAACCAGAAAATATTATTTTAAGAATAGATAAGAAGTGAATAATGTATGGAAAGAAAAGATATAAAAATATACCACCATATATTATAAAAGTCCATATAATACATAAAGGTTTGTTGATGCCATTCAGTTCACCACAATTTGTTTTACGCAAAACTTTATAACAAAGGATTAAATTTAAACATTCAGAGAAAAACCGAATGAGCGAAGTCACTGGAACGAAGGTTTTATCCTGACTCATTGAAACGTTTACTTCTTTAGCTCCAACTTGATTCTAACGTTAGAGGTCCTTCACCCTTAGAAGGAAAAAAACACTAAATAAAGAACAAACGAAAACAAAAACAAGAAAAAGTCAACTTTATAATCAAAGCGCGATATTTCTCAATAAACACTGAAATGCACATTGTATAAGAAATTGTATGGGGAAATAATGCAATGGAAAGTCATACATAAATGTTAATCAATCACAACATAATGCTGAATAATTCCTTGTCAATATTCCTCTATACGTTTTTCATGTCAGTGAGTGGAAATGCTGTCGCCAGCCAACTGCAGTTAATTTGATATCAATTATCACGATTGTACCTAGAAACATTATACTCCTGCATAGAAGAATTCGGATTTTTCAAGATTAGAGGAGAAAGGCATTTAGACAAACATTTAGGAGGGGTTGTTTGCTTCTGCAGACCGATAGAGTCTAACAGTATACAAGCGTATGTTGACGTTTGGCAGAATTATGTTACTTGTTTAGGCTCAAATAAACAGAAACACAAGAAAGAGTGAAAACAACAAGCTTTGAAAAATATAATAATTTATTTCCATGGAATAAATTCTGTAAAATGAAGAAAGAAAAAAAGAAGTGAGTCAAGACCTTTTGATAAGTTTTATTGGTCCCTAAATGACCAGCCAAAGTGGTTTCATGTGCCAGACTAAATATTTCCTGTCTGGAAGGTTTTGGAGCTACAATTTGATAGTTCACTGACCATTCGTCATCAGCAGGTACCTCTGGAGGTCGCCATTTTCTGATAAGAATTCCATGTGTAATGAAATAACAGACAGGAACTTCAGTAGCTTCAGTTTCACTAATGTCCTTTTGAAACAAACAGGATATATCAGGATCTTTTTCCTGTTCAATGACAAGTGATTATCGTTTATCACCTTGATTAGAATAAAGAGAATGAGTTGTTAAAAGAGGATCGCTGTGATCAACACCTTCTGATTGATCCAAACAAAGAGTGGAAGTGACTTCATCTAAAGCCTGACCAGTAAATGTGTCAGCTAAAGGAATACTTTTCTTATCAACATCACTCTCAAGAGCTTTCTTTGCCATAGCTCTGGTAACTGCACAAGCTGAGAATAAATCAGGGAATTATTTTTCAATTGTATCGACTTTTTGATCCAAGCAAAGCTTGTCAGTTACAAGTGGACTAACCACAACCTTGCCTTCAGCTAGGTCGTTGCTAGTAATAAATGAATGCACTCAACGGGTAAAACAGAAACTGTTCTGACTGTCACGGGCCCAGAGACTAAGTCTGATGACATATTTACACAATGGAGAGGAACATTAACAAAGCTGCACTTTACTCCTTGAAAAAGAACACTTTCATTAGAAGAAGACTTCTCAGAAAAAGGCAAAGTACCTGACAATAAAAGACTCTGAGAACCTCCTGTGTCCCTTACAATTTTAATAGGGATATGATTGGCCGAATCACCAAAGAGTGATATAGAACTCTTCAATATGAATGGCTCATAATTCTCAAAAATAAAATCAGGCTGGGGTTTATTAGACTCAACAAATGTATTTCTTTCAATACATGACCGTGACCTTGAACTCTTAGAAATAATAGCATTTGGAATAGGTATGTCTTGATTCTGATGTTTATTTTCAATGTGTAGCAATCAGAAATAACGTGTCCTTTTTTCTTGCAACAGGTACACGTAGGAAGAGACACGGATCTTGAACAAAGCTTCTCAGAAGTTTGATTTTTAGAAGTTGTGCCAGTTTGAGTTTTAGAAGGGCTTATATCAGGCTGAAATACTTTTCTGCCAGAAGAATGTTGAATAGAAGTCTTATTTACAAAAGGAATTTTATGAGTTAAGGAATAGTCATTAGCAGCTCAAGCAGCAGTTCCCAAGGTTTCAATCTGATGCTCTTCAAGATAAGACTTAATGTCACTATGGACATAGTTTTTGAATTCTTCAAGTATTTGTCTGAGACTTTCATAATTTCGTTCAACTTTCTTGTCTAAGCACCATCTATCAAATAACTGCTCTTTTTCTCTAGCAAATTCGACATGCGTTTGTCCAGCTTCTTTTCTATAGTTTCGGAATTGTTGCTGATAAGATTCAGGGACTAACTCAAAACCCCTTAGGATGCACTCTTTAACAACATCATAGCTTCCGCTTTGGTGAACTGATAGTGAATTGTAAATATCACTAGCCTCACCAGTGATTACACATTGTAATAAATGAGTCCAATGCTCCATTGGCCATTTCAAATTTTCAGCAACGTTTTCAAAATGAGTAACGTATTTGCCTACTTCTTTTTCCCTTAAATGGGGCACTAATCTAATCATTTGTTTTTCTTGTAACTGCATTTGCATCTCTCTCTCTCTTTCTTCTTTCTGAAGTTCCAGCTTCCTTAACTCTAATTCCATCTTGTAGTTTAATTCTAATTCCATTACTGTTGTGCCAGAGTCTGATACAGACTTACTGATCGAAACCAAAGCACTTTTATCCAGAACATTTTTTTCTACCAAGTACCGAACCAAAATATTTCTTACTCCTGTTTCGTTAAGGAAGCCTTTACCTCAGAAAGATCGTATTTTCTGGCAAGCTGAATCAATAGATCTTTTTTGAAAAGATCTAATTCTTCCTGAGTATGATCTGAATAAAAGGTTTCCACTTTTGATCACATTTTAGAATAAGATTGCCGATTTCACTAAAAATGTTAAAAACATGGGGAATTCAAATTTATTTAAAATATTCTAGTCAAAAAATTCAAAATAATCCGGGTCGAGCTACCCAATTCTTATGTTACGTGTTTATGTTCGAATAAACAGTAACACAAGACAAGAAAGAATTAAAACAACAAGCTTTGAAAAATATAATAATTTATTTCTCTGGAAATAAATTTTGTAAGAACGAAAACTTTGAACTTACGGTTTTAAGAATCAAATCCAAAAATAATCCAAGAATAATCAACGAATAAAATTTTAGAAGTCATAATAATAAAATGTTCGAAGTCATAACAATAAAATGTTCGAAGGATTTCAAGTTCAAGTCCCGAAGAGAAATCCAAGATGGAAGACGATGACGTATACTGTAACCTGTAGTTTATTGAAGTCTACAGGTCCTTTTAGAAACAAGAACTATCACTCCGGTTTTGGAAATCCGAATAAATTTTTATAAGAGCTGTCTTTGATCAAGAATTTCATATAAGCACACGTATTTTTTAATCCAAATAATTTGAAATAACTCCAAAGACACAACAGACAATTTCCAGTGTAAAGAAAAAGCCCAACTAACTGAGAATATTTCTCCAAAACACAGGTTATATCGTATTCTAAAACGGAGTTTCGAAAATCCCCCAAACTGCAAAATCAAAGGGGGGTCACGTGATGTGTTTATATCACGTACGCCTGACATGACACTTACAAAAGCCAATGATTTTATAATAAAAATAGAACTTAGTTACGTGGCTGCTACATATTTTGAATCAAGGTCATGATTTAGGTCAAAATGTGGTTGTTTATTAAAGAATGATTCAGGTCAACTGATTTTCTGTAAATATATCATCTCCAGTGAATAAATTTACATTACAATAGCATGTAATGAAAAATAAAAAATAAAAAACTGACAAACAATTAAATTATATATTAAATCAGATATAATTAAATCAAATACACATAGCAACTGATCTATATAAAATTGACAAAACTAGTAATGTATACCTTTTGCAAATTGTGCCCATTATCCCATATTTTGCAATTGATCATGTACCCGTGCAAATTATGTTGGAAATTTTCGCAGCGGTGTATTTGCCGAGTGGTCTTAACATAGAGCAAAACCTTTCATACGAAGGAAACAGCTTGTTGTGCAATTATCTGAATTGCCTATTTTTAACAGCAGTTTTTTTGTGGTACCAATTACAAGAAATTTACAACCTATTATCATGTCAATCCTGATGTCCAATCTGTCTTAATTTCAAATTTGTAAGATAATAAAATGTTGTATTTTCTACCAACGTGATATGGTAAGACTTTCCGTGCTATTGCATTATTAATGGTAGAAAACGTATTTAAGACTACATGGAAACTAATGTAATGTCACTAATACAGACGCAAAATCAATACAGAGTATTGAGTTCTTCTCACGTGACATTGGCCGTTGACCTTTGTATTATCTATGCAGCTTCGAAATTGCAGCTCTTTCCATTAGGAACCAATTAATGTTTTTCTTCACGATAGTAAATAGCCAAATATGATTTGAAGTGATATGGTTAGAGGAAATCGACCAAGATTTCGATAAAGGAAGAAAATAGTATTAGCCTGCGTACAAAGTCACCATTTTAGATTTTCATTCTACCACTGAAGTAAATATTTCAATGTCATACAATAGCAGTAGGTGGCAAGACATCTTCATCAGGCTCATCTCTTTGGCATATTGTTGAATATTTTATGGATTAAAAAAGAATAACGTTTTTAAAAGGATGATCAAAGTATACATTTTTAGGCTAAGAATAATGAATCGGAAACTCGAAATATCGCGCTCTACTATCGGCTAATATGTGAACGGTATAGTTTTTTTTCCCCAATCGCTTTCCTTCTTGGACAACTGATCAGTTTAGTTGACCTCATTCCAACAATATGTTTTTCTTCATTTCTGTTACTTTTAGCATGTATATAGGTTTTCCGGAATCAAGGGTATGGAATGCTGCCTTTAGATACAAATATAAACTTAGTCGCATAGAACAAATACATGATATAATACAGCAAATGAGAAAAATATTAATATATACCACATGCTTCTTGCAGTCTAACAAAAATGTTGTCCTTAAAGATCAGAAATAAGAGATTTTTCTTATTAAAAAGCTGTTCTTTAACTGGATGACGTTGTTGTGTGAGATTGCTAGGCCGTTTGGCGCATCGTATCTTAGTAGTTTTAACATCACGACTCTGAGAAATTATATTATCATGTGATAGACTTAAATCCTGTAAACAACATCTAAGGAAGTCCCACATATCCCCGATATCATTTCTTCATATCTGTGTTTTGTTATAACCGAGGTGAATTATTAGAGTCCACAGTTATCTTTAATATTCAAACAAGGAACTCAACTAATAATAGAATAAGAAAAATTACATAATCAGAGAAGAAGAAAGACAATCTGTCCAGCTGTTATCGAAAGCCAGCACATTGCAACACCAACGAGACTATATATGGATATTAATGCGCTGTCGGTAGCTTGAACAAATAGTTGGCGATAATTTACATATCTCGCTTGACTGAAGTACCGTTTAAACACCACTACTACCGTCATCTTTTGTTCCCTCGCCACCACGTCTTAAACCTTGTACTAAATGTGATAAAGATGGAGAAAAGGCTGCAACAATCATGTCTATAGATGTAATACGAATGATAATTATAAAAACTTTCCTTCTGATCATGCATTTCAACCTTTCACCGGATGGCAACGTTTCCTTACATTTTGAATTTGTTTTGAATGATGTCTCTTATGGTTTTTCAAGATCTGTTAAATGTATAACTAACTGTGCTCTTTTGCATTTCTCTAATGTGCATTAGTTCTTGCAATATAGCTTTCTTTGATGCAGATATATATTTGCTAATTTGTTTTTGTATGCCCTATATATGTCTATCATACGACTGAACTTATGGCATATGTTCTAATTTTGACTCGACTAATTCCACATAACCTCCTAATTCTCTCTATCAATCGATTGGCTTAGCGCTTGCCAAGAGCTACTCGTGTGTCTGTAGTTCTTAGCGAGATTATCTCCCGTGTTCTTCCTCCATCAATTATACTGCCTGCAATGCGTAGCATATATTGAGCTGAAAAAACAGCGTTAAACCAACAGCTCTCTCTCTCTCTCTCTCTCTCTCTTACAAGGTTACAATGTCTGTCTTGGTTGAATGAAGGTATGAATGTTTCTATTTCATAATATGAGCAGGTATGTTTTCAACAAATATTATACTATCCAAATTCTATTGCTGAAATTTTCGACATAATAGTAAATGCGTTCAGTCAAGAAAAATGTTAGTTGACAAATGGTTTTGAAGAAAATACTCTAGTCTTATATTCATGTTAATTTCCTCTGACAATGCAACCAAATGGAAGGTGGTAAAAGCAAATCTTACGAAACGCTTACGATTTGTTACATATAAATCGCCAAACAAGGTAACTTCAAAAAAGAAATATCTACTTAGAGTTCAAATTTAGTAAGCAACTGGGAAAGGATTAACAATAATTTTAAAAAGCCAAAGCATACCGGTAAAAAAGCAATATAAATTTGTAAGAGAAGTACAAGATAATGTAAGTGCATGCAGCTAAAATAAAGGAATTACTTAATAGGTGGTAGCATTGTTGTCCAAGGTTTGTATTGATGTATCATAAGATATTGGCTGTTTTTATATTATGTTGAAGAAAACCAGGTAAAGTAGCTATTGTTTGATCTTAAGTTATTTGAAACATGCTTTTGAAGTAGATATTTAATATCTCAACAGATCCAAAACAAGTATGGAACCTGGTTGTTGTTGTTGTTGTAGGGTTTAACGTCATTTTTCAGCACATACATGGCGGCCAGTTTTAATGGTGGAGGAAGAACCCGGGAAAACCCCGGAAAGAACCACCGACCCACGAGAAGCTACTGGCAAGCTTTCTCACATACCCACATTAGCCGAATCCGAGACTCGAACCCACGCAGACAGAGGTGAGATGGCAGTGATCCGTAACGGATAGCGCTTTAGACCACTCGGCTACTCGGGGCCTCTATGAAACCTGGAAAGTCATAGAGTTTATTATGCCAATTTCAATGAGCTCATTTACAGTAGAATAAATAATAGCAAATGCACTGCTTCCAATATAGTTAAGGGCATAAAATCACACGCAATAAACAGCGTAAAACAAACGAACATTAATGAATTTATAAATGAAAGATTTCAATCTGAAAATGTAAAACGTAAAAATTCGTAAAATTTAAGCAGGCAACAGAACAACAGAAAAGCAAATATAAATCTCAAATATAAGCAAAATATGCCTAAGATTTAGCTGTCTTACTCGAACCTTTACGTTGAAAGTCAAGTACCAAGTACAAAACCATGATATCCTAAACCGCCTTTAACTACACCACCAACATAAAATGATACAACTTTCGAGTTATGAAGATCACTAACAGTTACAGTGATTTGGTTAAAGAGTCTGCACATTACAGAGGTGTCAGCAAATACTACAAGAAAGAATATAACATTTCCCCTCTTTTTAAAAACTGGGTACAGATTTGGGTGGCTACCTCTGAACTGAATCTTGCTACGGCACAAGAAAGACGGATAAACTATAATGGAAAAGAATTTTAGTCCAGTGATAGAAAACATAATGATTACTGTGCGAGAGATTACCACTTCTAATGTAAATAACGTTTAGGTACGAAAATGTAATTGTGATAGATGTTGGTGACAAACTAGTCTAATGGGTCTTGTAGAAAACAATGTAAATATCTGTGTGTATGCCAATACAGAAACATTTCACTGCCATATTTGTGGGTGATAATACAGAAACATTTATGCCATTTGTATGAGGATGATAGTACAGAAACATTTTTCTGTCATATATGTATGGGATATAGTACAGAAACATTTTTCTGTCATATATGTATGGGATATAGTACAGAAACATTTTTCTGTCATATATGTATGGGATATAGTACAGAAACATTTTTCTGTCATATATGTATGGGATATAGTTCAGAAGCATATTTATCACATAGTAGGTAGAGTTCTTCTACAGTGTGTGCAGTTTCATATTTTTGATATTACCACGCGTTAAAATATCACTTTATGTGATTCTGATTGGTCCAAGAAGAGCCGAAGAAATTATTGCGCAGTATTCTCTGTATTTATTGGCTGAGATTGTGCGAAACTTTTTTAACCCCGCCTTCTGGAATTATTTGTTTTCAATGAACATTTTTGGCCTCCATTTTTTGAATTGACTCACGAAACGGAATCGGGGGGAAAATGGTCTCGTCTGCTTTAATATGGCTAATTTACCCACAGGGGATTGTTATGTCATGTATAACATATCATAACATAAAAATGGCTAAAACTACAAGACAAAAACAATCACAACAAGGTAAACTATTGGTATTGCTTGTGTGGGGTGAGGGTTGAGGGGCGCAGTATATCTGAAGCATAGAATCCGCGCTATATACAAGCATGATTAAAGAAATAACTTACAAAAGTAAATAAACTCAGATCTGTTCATAGAAGAATGTAGACACAAACCGGTCTCCAAATTGACAGAAGTTTGTCAAATTTCGAGTAAAAATTAAATTCGCTTGCATTTTCTAGTCTACTGTTCCAAATCAAACACTGCAAATATTAGGTCACAAATACATTCCAGTAAAATTTCTGCATCCAGTAAAACTTCTTTCACTCAAATATCACAATATCAGTGTAATGTTTAGTTGCGAAAGTGACACGTTAAGGTTGTGTAAACATGGATCGTCAGCTATACGGGTAGTGCATCCAACAATACGACATCACACACATTTGACATTCTGTGTTGAAAATGACTTCGTAAATTTACGCTTTATAAGAAAAGTATCATCTACTTTTAAACGTCAGTACTAGTTCTACTTTGGTTGGGACTATTTTTTACGCACAACAAATGGAAGGTGCAACGACTATCAGAATAAGAGAAATTATTCTTTCTTCTTTCTATCTAAATAATTTCCAATGAAATTGTGGACATTTTTTGATTAAAAAGAATCTCAAATGGGTAAAGATTCAATATTAAATGTATGGAACTCATTGAATAATGTCCAGGTACGGGTCGCTAAAGCTGGACATTACTCAACTAGTTTCATAAATTCAATATTCAATCATTACCTATTTGAGATCCTCTGTGTCTGCCACGATAGTACATAGACATTTCTGTCATATGTATGTGGGTGATAGTACCGAAACATATTTCTGTCCAGTTTGTGTGGGTGATAGTACAGAAGCATATTTATGTCATTTTTTCTCCAAAAATAAGAAGCCCACGGAAACTGTATGAAGAAAACACGTGGTAAGAAGAGAACATTTGGTTGAAAAGCCAAAAACAAAAACCAAAGGAAAAATAAAAATATCCCAACAAGGCAACTTTTAATGCGGTTGGAATACAAAATTGATGATAGCAAGGTAGACAAGTATCGAACATCGCCATATGGAAGAGCATTTATTTTATCAACTAAGTATATATTGTCATCGTAACAACTTAATGCATCATTACTCCACGTAGTATGCATTTGGTAATAGAGAGTTTGGTTAAATAGACAGTCTTTGTTCATCTCTAATTGTAGATTCTGCTTGATTACAGTTGGTGTATAGCCCTGCATATTTTCTTTTCATCTTCTTTAGTTCTAGAAGCATGTATCTGACTTCAGTGACTCTTAGCTCTTATATAGGAACACCACATACTTCATCTTTGGCAAGTACTATTACATTCTTTTTCATTTGTGGAACAATGAATATTTTATCTGTAATCAATTGTGTCAAGAACCTGAATGCTATTATATTTGTCAGGTAAAAAATGTTCGCTGCCTCTCCTTTCTACTAACAAACTCTTTCTTTACTTTATAATATATGTTTTCGTCAGTACATATTTGTAACATTCTTTCTCTTCCGGGAATTGTTCATCTGTTGACCTCACACATAATTTTAATGAGTTTGAAGAAACCCTTGTTAAAGTCAACGCTTACATTTTGCGTTAAAGTTATATTCAATTTTATGTAAGACTTGATCCATAATCGAATAACTCGTCTCTTTGTATCTAATCTGGCTTAAAACCTAGCTGAACATGCAACTTCAAATTACTATATCGGATTAAGTGTGTACTTTCATGTTCTTCAGCACGTTCAATCATTTAAGTTATAATGGGGTTCAATTCCTGTATTGATAGCTATTGTAATGGTGATGTATCACATTGTTGTAGAGTTACGATTGCAGGTGATAAAGATCAGTCATGAAATAGTGGTGTAAACGTATTGATACATATGATGTTTATTTTACGATACTACAAAAGCTGTGCCCCTTATTTGAAATCATTGGACCATCTGCTATGAATTTGATTTTCTCCTTGGTTGCCTGCTTATGGTTTCTAACTGGCATTAATTGGCACATGGCCCAATCAAATGAACTTTCATTTTACCTTCCAAGGTGGCATCATCACCATCAAGTGATTTGTTTTACAATATCTAATTAATGCCATTCTACTTCCTCCGCTAATTCCAGAGCCAATCATACTTGTGTGTCTACTTTACTTATTTTCAAACTACCATATTAAAGATAGTGATCCATTCTCAGTAGAGCAAGACGATTGCTGTCCGAGGTCTTTAAAGCTTTGTATCAAAGGCAGGGAAACATATAGAGTGTTTTGAATAGGCTTCTATAACTTCATCAAAATGTCTCTGAAAAAGTAATTATGGAGAAAAACTAAGCATCAATGACTGAAGTACATCTGTTTCTTTTCAAAATCACTTTTCTCTGAGAATTTTAACCATTAAAATCTAAAATGTTGTCCAGTAAATGTTCATAGTGTTTTCCATAAATGACTCATTAATTTTACAGCAATAACAAAACATTTGTTGCTTGAATGTATGTATGTGTGTGTGTCCTACTGCTTGTATATTTACTTATTTCCTTCCCAAATTCAATCAATTATCATATCCATTACATTTCTGTTGAAGCTAGTTCTAAATACAAATTCTTTAAATCAACTGTTTCCTTTCTGATTTTATTCCGCCGATCGAGTTAGACTCTTGCAAAACCAAAATCTGGTCCTATTTGTTTAAGGTGTGGTTCGACATTATCAAAAAAAAAAAATATAAATCACAATAGTCTTCCCATAAAATCAATACTTATTTAAAGCTCTTTCAAACAAATCCTAAAGCCAATAGATACTAGATTTGTATTTTCATGATTTTCTATATGTAATGAATTTTTTGTGGTTGTAATTTTCTTTTTCATACATAGGTATTTTTAAAACGTCAAGTTTAGAATCTATTTATGTTAGTATTATATGTTCAAATTAAAATTAGTACAAAATTGCTTTTGTTGCGATTAGACATTGATCCATTAATCATAGTTCTTCCACGCAAGCAATTCTTTTGCTCTCGTTTCCTCTGATCAGAATATTTCCTTTAGTATGATACAAGTTTGACTGCACGAAGTTAATTCACTACTGTGCTCTGTCTGAATTTATTCAGAGAGGGTTCTTCTAATTTTAGAGTAGCCAATTTTATGATCCATTTATTTTTTAGAGACACTGTATTTTCTGCAGCCTTAACTGTTCAATGAATCATTTTCTATCGATTTTACAAACACACTTGCTTCATATTTGGAATATATTTTACCTTTAAACATCTGTTTTGTTTTTCATAAATAATTAAACACTCGTGATGTATACCCCAAAAATTATTTCCATGTATATCTTCAGCAATTAAAAAGCCTCTAGGACAGCTGTTTTCAAAACTGAATTTATATTTGGAGATCCTAGCATCCTAAACGATTTTACACCTTGGCATTGCATATGTATTGGATGTCTAATAAGCAACTAAGTGTATCCGTATTTTAGATCTATTGTCTTCCTTGCTTGTTGCTTGTTACAATTAAGTCAAATCATTTGATTTCTAATATTTATTATGATATTCGTTGATGATGTTATACAATACATCTATCCATTTTCTAGTTTCACTTTGGGTAAAATATTTCCATATTCTATTAAATCTTTTTTTTTCCAGTTGCTTTCTTATCAGAGTATGGTGAAAAGTATATATTTTCTTTCTTCAGTATTTCTGTAACCTTTCAGTTGTACAATTCTTTTCCTTTTTTCATCCTTTCCTTTTTATATATATAAAACATTTCACTGAAATGGTCATGTTTTATGTCATCTCCCTTTTCTATCGTTTTCTCATCCCAAGGTTATTCTGAAAAGACATCTATTATTGTCCAGATATCTGTATCCACTGTTGTATTTTGCCTCAGCATGAATGCCAACATGACCACCACTAGGCATCCATAAAATATAAATAAATTTTATGTAAATTTGTTGTGCATGCTTGTGCAATGTACGAGTAGATTGTTGAGTTAGGCATGGTTTTAAGTCAGTGTCTTTATTATTCGTTTTGTTCCATTTAATTTGTTTCCACGAATGATTGATATTTGTGTTGCAGTGGGACTTTCAGGATCCTAGTATATATGAGGTACAACTATTATTTGTATTTCTCTGCAAAATCTACATCACTATTCATTTGTTTTAAAATAATTGTTGCATTTTAAATGATCTCCATAATAATCAATTTTAATGCATTAAACCAATCGCATGTACATTTACTTACTATTTTAGCAAAGTAATACTGTTTATTGATAAGTCTAGAGGGTGTCAAAGTATGGTGAAACAATCGTCTCAAAACACTGTGGTCTGGAGGGTAAATTGTTGCTCTTTTGTGAGTTTAACACCATTTTTCATCACATTCTATACTACATGGAGGCCAGTATAACTGGTGGAGGAAGAACAAGGGAAAACCCTGGAAAGAACCACCAACCAATGGAAGATATTTGCAAGCTTTCTCACATAAACACATAAGCTGAGCGTGAGAAACAAACATACACAGGCAGAGGGTGTAAAAGTCAATCATGTCAAAATACAACATGCAACAGACTAAAAGTATTAATACACCCATTCAAAACAGCACAAAAATATTCTTCCACATTTTAAGAAAGCAGGAGAACTGCACATACATTTTAATGAAAATCATATGGGAATTAGTAGCTCTTTTACTTTTACGAGCAAAACGTGTTATTAGATTGTGCAAAATATCAAACATTGTGAGATACGATACAAGTATAAATTTTATATTCAATGCAAATCATTTTATACTCTTTTCCAGGTGTAGCAGTTTCAAAATATTTTGTCTTTTGTCAGATCTCCTTATGATTCTAAACAAATTCATTTTCAAAATTATTGCTAGAAGTCAAAAGGTTAAATAAATTTCAATTTATGACACGCCAGTATTACATTGAAGATGTGACAAAAATCAACATTATTAATATAAGTACAAAACATTTTATTAAGGAAAAAAAGTAAAATTTTTAATGTTGCAACTTTCATTATTATAAATGATACTTAATTAGACCTGCTAATATTATTTCAAGATATTTGTTTATATATTTATCCCATTTGATTAATTACATTGCATTATTCCCTCCATTATTATTTATTTTGATCCTTTGTTAACACTGTTGGAGGCGTCTGTCTGCTTTCTCTTGTTTGTCAATTCCTGGAGACAACAAATTCTTAATATCTGGGTCCATCTGTCCATCTTGTGGTTAGGATTTCTTGCTCTTTCTTATGGCGAATGTTGCTGCTGTTAGTTGCTTACATTAAATCTGCCTGGATGTCACTCCAAGCACACAACCGAATTAAATCCCATTTTGCAACCCCTAGCTTGAAAGCTGAAGAGAATCTGAGGAATTCCAATCTATTGTAATAGTGATACTGTTCTCAGATATTTAACAGCACTGCAGCATCACATGCCCTGGAATATCAAATGATCTCTACTCATATCTTTTGCAACAATTCGACTTCATCCCATATCTGATTCAGGGTCATAGAAGTGAATTTGTGATCATTTACATTTTCTGTAAGTTATTCTAATGATTGTCCTATAAACCAAAAATAATCTAGAAATCAGAATGTCCTCTTAGTGACAACTTCTTCAATATACAATCTGCATAACCATATGACTCTCCCTCCCTCATGCAGCTTTTTTTATCTGATCTCTATTCAATTTCATATAAATTCACAGATATATCATTTTCATCCTCAAGGTCACCAATGTCTCCTTTCATTGGGCATCTTTGAAACCAATCATCCTATCTATCATATGCACACTTCAGGATTTTAACAGGTTTACAAACATGTATAACTGTTTTAATGTCACAAGAATTTATCCAATGTATGAAAAAAAAATAACCTGGGGTTTAGCAAATCTGGCAAACAAAAAACTGAAACCAACATCTTATTACAATTTTTTCTATGACTTTGACCTTGACCTGAAATAAGCAGATCTAAACTCGAATCAAACCATGAAAGCAAATTTCTTATCACAAGGTCAAATGGACAAGCTGACATGTTGCTGAATGAATTGTCTTACCTTCATCATGAATCAATTCATGTTTGACACAAAGCCATCACGGGATTTATAAAAGATAATTAGCGAAATCTTTATGTAAATTTTCCATTACTGTCACCTTGACCCAAAGGTGAAAGGGGCAAAGATACAGGTCACTGAATGAACTGTCTAACTGAATGAACTGTCTAGTAAGCTTCATAATGATTCAGTGCAAGTATGAAGAAAATCCATCAAGGGCTTTTTGAGGCAAATGAAAAAATGTTCAACAATGTCTTAACATAATTTTATATAACTGTTAACTTTGGCCAAAGAAACATGACCAACTGAACATGTTGTAGGATGATTGGTCAGCAAAACCTTGCTACCACTGGTGCAAAGAAATAACATCAACACTGAAGAATATGATTCAAAGAATACAAACCAGGTAGCTCAGTAAAAAATTTAAACTCTAATACAAAATTACAGTCAAACTATATTGTCAAAAATGACACAAGTAAAGAGGAAAAGCCAAAACTTATTTTAACAGAGTACACCTTCATTTCAAACCAGGAAAAATTCCCCATAACATGAGTGGAACATGTGAGAAAAATGCAAAGAGGGATATCACAACAATACAATATAAAAGATTTTTCAATTAAAAGTCCAGTCTTGTAACAATAAAAAAAGGTTCAGAATCTGGTACTGACAGTGAGGAGGTTTTCATGCAATACAAGTTCTCATGGCTGACAAATACCAAACATTTACTGTTTGATCTGCATGCTGGTGTCGCCATACAAAGGAGGTAAAAGAAATTCATCATTTTTCAATTGTACAAAAAAGCAGTATCATTTAATTTAATAATAATAATAATAATAATAATTTGGTACCACTCCAGTGGCCTAGTGGTTAGAGCATTCACCTTGGATGTGGGAGCTCGTGTGTTCGGTCCCCAGCTGAGTTACACCAAAGACATACAAAAAATGGTACTAGCAGCTGCCTCGCTTGGCGCTTAGCATTAAGAGGTTAGTGTTAGGACTGGTCGGCCTGGTGTCAGGATGATGTGACTGGGTAGGACATCATGCTACATGTCTGCGGCATTATGCCCCACTGCTAGTAGACATCACTATAAACTGTCACACTGCAGACATTGTAGCGATATGACTGAAGTTTTTTTTAAATCTACGTTAAAATCCAAATCACACACACATAATAATTTAGTACTGGGCCTAATCTTTAGAAGCTCTAAGTGCACTACAATATTAGATAATACATAAAAACAAATATAAGAAGAAGATTACAAGAACAAACACCATGCAATTACCATTAAAAAAAAGCATGCTGACAATAATTAAGGATTTCCAAAGTAAACATTAAGTCTGTTCTTGTCAAAATAGGTGACTTTTAAAAGCACCCATGAGTGAGATCACAGTCTCCTTGTGGGCCCTGTTACACACAAAAGAATGTCGATATGACTTTATTTTAACAGTGGGAACAATGAGAATACAAGTGTATGAAGAGGAGTGTAAGTTTCATGGTGGGGTGTACACATGGGTGAGGTCAAATAGGTATACTGGGCTGGAGCCTGTCAATGAAATGTAGCATAGTGAACAGATTTTGTGTTTGATTCTGGATAAAACAGGTAGCAAATGGAGGTTACAGAGCAGGGGGAGGTGTGCTCAGTTCTTCATAAAAATAAGGCTATTTTGAGCATATGTGTTTTGAACTTCTTAACTTTTTATAGTAGATACTGAGGTGAACCAGATACAAGTAAATTATCATAGTCCAGTTTTTAAAGAATTAAGGAACACATAAGTGTTTTAGTGGCATCAACTAAAAGAAAATTGTTAACAGAGCAGATGAGTGTGTGATTTGGATTTTTAATGTAGCTATAACAATTTTTCAGTCATATCGCTAAGATGTCTCCAGTGTGACAGTTTATAGCTGACGAGTTTCAGCTTCTTATTTGCAGCCTTGCATATGTTTATGACATGTAGGAATAATGAGAGAGTACTATCGAAAGTGAATCCTAGGTTTCATACTATGCGAATTTAATGTTGGTATTGCTAATACTTATTGTTTGAGGTAAAGGATGTGAAATAGAAAGCCTTTGCATGGCGAACAGGATGGCTTCACTTTTATCATCATTCATCTACAGCTTGTTACATGTCATATCATGACTTCATACTAGAAATGCAACTCTCTATGCCTTGGATGGTAGCCTCAACTTCAGTTTGGCAGCTAGATTTGTCTATTTGAACATCATCAGTGTATTGGTGAGACAATGCATGTCACTCTATGACACTTGGAAGTGGCTGAGAGTATAGAATGAAGAGAATGGGGCTGAAAACAGAGCCATGTTGATCACCAAAATATAGATCAAATAGGCTGGAATGTTTTCCATTTACAGACACAATCTGTGTCCTGTTGACCAAGCAGTACTTGAGCTATAATAAGACTACATTGTGAATACCAAATACATACTGGAGATGGTGCAGTAATATATCATTGTCTACTGTGTCAAATGCTGTAGACAAGTCAAGGAAGGTGAGGACTGTAATCTTGCCACTTTAAAAAGCAGAGACAAGGTCATTAACTACTCTCAGATGAACAATTTCAAAGCTGTGGCTAAGGTGATATGCAGATTGTATATTGCAAAAAAGACTATGTGAATTCAGATGAGATACAAGTTGGGATAGAGCAACTTTTTCTAAGGTTTTTGACATGAATGTGAGGCTAGAAACAGGTTTGTAGTGTTTTAAATTGGGCTGGAATATTTTCAATTTACGTACAAATTTGAATCCTATTTACTATGTAGTAAGGCTGAATACATGCTGGAGATGGTGAAGCAATATATCATGGTCTATTGTGTCCAATGACACAAACAAGTCAAGGATGGTGAGGACTGAACTGTTTCCACTATCTAAAGTAGGGAGAAGGTTGTTAACTACTCTCAGAAGGGCAGTTTCAGTATATTGATAAGGGTGATATGAAGACTTTACTTTGCTAAAAAGGCTATTTGAATTCAGATGAACAGGTTGATAGTCTATTAAACTGGCATGGTCAAGTCTCAATTTCTTCAAAAGAGGCTTTACAATGGCAGTTTTGAGAAATGGTCAGAATTCCCCAGATGAGAGAGAGGTATTGACAACATTGGTCAGTATTGAATCTAAGCACTCAACAGCAGTGATGTTGGAATCAGACTGAGTTCACATGACTTTGGTGTACTCATCATCATAACTGTATGTACCAAATCCACAGAAACAGACACTGCTGATATTCAGTACTGTATCACATACGTATGGCAATGATGAGTCAATTGACATTATATTGTCAAGTTTGTCCCTAAAGGATTGTACTTTGTCACCAAAGAAATTTGCAAAAGTGGTTTTAGTGGTGTACATTTATTCCTTGACATTAGCTTGTTCATAATCTGAAAGAGCTCTCTGCAACAGGAACTTTCAGTGATCTTAGTGCTGTAGTTGGCTGAATTTGCTCTATGGAGTATGTTTGGGACATTCTCAATTCTGTTTATGATTAGTGAGGATGGTGGAAAGCCCAATCCTCTCTGTCTTACGGCATACTCTTTCAGCAATGCAAAACTGATCCCTAACATTACTAAACCATTGCGAACACTTTTTAATTAATACTGCAACTGGTTGCTGGGGCATGTTTGTCGAGCAATGAACACAAGCACTAATCAAGTTGTACTGCAGTAGGAGGTAATGAAGTTGTTAGGTTTGCTTGGATGGCATGCATTAGTTGGGTTATATTTATCATACAGAGGTTTCTCTAGGTAGAAACAGAAATGGAGGGTAAGGGACTGATACATTGAAATGCCATTAAGACACAGAGGCGATCTGATGCAAATTCATGGGATGCCAATGAAAACTATAAAATATCATCATCAGGTCTGCGAACAATCCAGTCTAAAATGAGATCATGTTTATGGGTGGGGTGGCAAAATGACTGTTTAAGGTTGAAAATGTGAATAAAATCTAGGAGATTTAATGTGCATGGGTTTCCAGGGCAGTTAAACTGAAGCTCGAATCTCCAAGAATAACCAGGTTGCCACCAACTGAATTTCCATACTCCTGGAAGTTAAGAAACTGCTCTCAAAACAGCCAGCTTGTTATTTCAATTAGGAGGAAGTCAGTAGAGGCAAAAATATGGACTGACCTTTGTTCCAGTATAAGTGCGGTTGAGACGGTTGACAAAAAGTCTAATAGTTCTCTTTTCCAAGATAAGAAAATGAAGAAATACATTCCAACAAAACAACCAATGCATGACGAAATCACTAATGTAGACTGACATCAACGCATATAAGATATATTTGCTTGCTACTTTGCATGCACTAATTCATGATGAAAGCTAATCAAAACAGTAGGTATCAAACAAATATGAACAGAAAATAAAATTTCATCGACAAAATATATTCACAAAGATCATTTATTCTGACAGTCTGGGCTCTTCAGACAGTAAAAAAACTAATATAAAAGAATCCAAAATACCATTTTAGTGTTAAAAGTCGGGCATGTAACTTAGTTTCAAACAATGGACTAGTGGAGACAACCAATCCAAACCAATACCTTGACTGTTAGAGTTGTAAATTAGAGATTAAGCACCAGAAACATGATAAATGTTAGATTCAATGTGACAAAAAGGGTAATACATTTAATATTTCTATGTTAGGTCCAGTGAGATGAGTACATACAGTAAAGATATGGCAAAGATCTGACATAAAATGAGAATAGTTAATCTGTTGCAAGGTGATTTTTTTTCAGCCTGAAAAGCAGATGTTCCACTGAGCTTTTTTGATCCTAGTGCTGTTAAAGGGGGGGGGGGACCTACTGGTCTGTACCTAACAACATAACCTTGCACTAAGAGTTTGTGTGATATTGTGTCAATTGGAAATTAAATACAGAATATCAAAATATAAACAAATAATGTGTTGTCAACTACAATATAAAATTTTTTTTTAAATCAATAATGGAAAAAAACCTCATCCATTAACCAGCCAATGGATACCTATTAAATATTTAGTACCTTATTTGTCCCCCGCCAGTAGGCTGGTTTTCTAGCGATAAAATAATTAAGGGTCTGATACTAGTTGACATATGGGAGGTATGATTTAAGAATAACTAATAAAGCCATATTAGATATCAGATCAACACACTTTCATCTGGGACTAAGCAGACATCAGAAGACCATAAGAAGTCTGTAAACGAAAACTGCAAGTTAACAAGATTTTCAAGATGGCCACTTAATTTTGTGGCTCTACCAGATCTCCGAACGGCACACAGTAATTTAGGAGGAAGAACAATAACATGTTTGCTAATGGATAGAAGATGAAGGACAATATATAACAGGCTATTGTATAAGCATTTGTAATTAATGACCAGTTGAGATAAAAATGATAAATTTTCATTAAATTATAAGAAGAAATGAAACAAAATTTAAAATCAGGATGAATAATATTTATTAAACTAAAATCACTACCATCACCACCACCAGAACAACTAGACCTATCATAAATGTGTGCATCACAAATGTCCCTGCTCTTTACAATCTGCTCAGAAGGGAAAAGAAATCAGCTGGAAAAGCAAAGGTTTTAGACGGGCAATCAGGACACTGAGAAATATGATAAAATGTTTTTCTTGCATCAAATAATATTAGCTTTGATGAGGTCATAATCCAAAAAACACTCAGCTAAAAGCAGATACAGATAAAGCTACAAAAGTTATTTTTAAATATCACACCGAAAGCATATAGACCATGCACTGATACATAGCTTACATAATAAAACATTATTTTAAGACCAATATAATTCAAATAATAACATGCACTTTGAAGACAAACATACAAAACATTGATAACAATAAAATTACTTGCATGAACATCATAAACATATGCTCATACATGCATACTGAATTAACATACATAAATTACATACATAAATATATTAACACACACACACATAAATTTTCTAAATGATGATGTGAAATGCCTCAAAATTACACACATTCAATGTTTCATCACTATAAAGGCACATATTAATTGAACTCATATGCAATACTCTTAAGCAGAGTTATGTTATGGAAAGCTAAGTTAGATTATGGAAAGCCAAGTTAGGAGAATGGGCAAACAGGGGCCATAACTCTTTAAATGCTATTGTGGAATGCTTGAAATTTAACTCATTCATTGTCCCATCACGATAGAGCCACATTTAAAATCTTGATGGCATATATAATAAAGCTTGGTTAAGATATGAAGTGAAAGCAAAGTCTGAGCAATCACTGGGCAACCATTCTTCTAAAGAGACCAACCAACATAAAGCAAATGTCAGTAAGAATATGCTGAATGGTTTTTTAACTATGTCAATTATAAGCAACATCGCATAGGAAAGTGTGCCCCAGGTGGTCGAATGGCCACTCTGCAAATCACTCATATCTCATCTCTATGCACAAAAGTTCAAGTCTTGGTTCAAACAATGTGGGTATGTCAGAAAGCTTGCCAGTAGCTTCCCATGGGTCATTGGTTCTTCTCAGGGTTTTCGCCATAACATCCATAGTGTAAATCAGATCAGCACCATTTTCATTTAAGGTAAACTAGACATCATAAGAAGTGTGCTGGTGAAACCCCATGCTGATATGGCTTTATCTTTGGAAATATTGATAACAAGATATTCAAAATAACTACTGGTACTATGCTGACCATATTGGATATTAGATTGGCACCATGATTTAGTTGCAACTAGACATCTTAAGCAGTCTGCTATGTTGACATAATCCTCTGTTCAGGAGGTGCTGTAATAACAAGAGTTTCACGATGGCCACCTTGGCATCCATACTGGCTGGCTAAGCATCACCATTTTCATTTAAGACAAACAATACCATGGAAAACAAATGCATGTACAGAGTTATACAGTAATCTTATAAGTAGTTTATGAGTAATCATAATAAGTTGTTTTTGTTGTATGGTTTAACACGGAAAGAACTACTGAACCATGAGAAGCTACTGGCAAGCTTTCTCACATACCCACATTAGCCGAATCCGAGATATGAACCCACGCAGACAGAGGTGAGATGGAAGTGATCCGTAATGGAGAACGCTTTAGTTTATGAGGAGTAATAATAATAACAACCAGATGAGTGAACAATGGACAATAAGTCATCACATAAATTCTTCTGCCCTATGGAGTTAGTAAGATAAAACATATGGAAGGCACATCTTGGTCTATGAAACATTGCACACACCAAACTACATCAGAATATGATCAATGGTTCCTGAGATATAGTGGTTAATAGGACCTGATGTCAAGGAGATATAATTTTGATGAAAAAAGAACTCAGTCAATCCAAATGGCATCCAATCATGTCTAAGGTTTGCAGAGCTATGACAGTTGCAAGAAATGTGTACAGACAGATGGACAGATCGAGACAGATGTGTTGCAATTACTACAAGACTCTCGTATCTCAATAATGGGCCCTTATGAAAGAAAGATGCTGCATTTTATAATGCCGGGTCTGAGATAGCAGCAACAACAACAATAACAACAGCCACTCCTACAACTGTTACTACTACTACTACAAAAACTACACTGACAATAATAATAACAATAATATAAACTACAGCAATTACAGCAGTAATTATGGTGATAATCAACAACTTTATCATTAAATTTATATGCATTATCTCAAAAGCAACTAAAACAAGTTGCTAAAGTATGTCAGTGCACAGCAAGTCCACACTTATTTTTATTTATATTAATGTAGGACTTGAGTTTGAATTCTACAACCCTTTGCCTGAGAGTGACAAGCCAACAGACATCAACCATTACCATATATACACGCCTATAAAAAAAGTCAAACTACAACAAGGATCCTGATCTGCCATTGCATAATGTGCATGCAGATCAGGGTACTGTATATGTTATTTGTTCTATTGATTACTCATAACAAGCTGCACAGACCCAGATGTGCCAGTGCATTGCACAACTGCAAATCTGGGTCTGTGTAATTTGCAGTTGAACTTGACTTATATGCAAATACATATGTTATTTTTCATATGAAAATATTATTTTACAATAATCCTAACTACCTGTGATATCTCAGGTAATGTCTATCTGGATGTTTCAGGTGTACAACCTACTTTGCCATGTACACGATCTTGTTCACTATGATGCACTACCTTGATACTTTAGAGCACTAACTTGTACTTTAGTGTTATTTGACAACATGGTATCAATTTTAAAATTAGAAGGCCTTTGATACTGAGGGTAAGTTCAATGCAAACTGTGTTAAAATGGGAAAATATGGTATGAATTAGTTCAGCTGTATGCTCATATAAAATGAACTATCTTTCACTGTTAATTTAGTTATCTGAAACTGCAGATACCACTTGCAATACAGTAAAAAATTAACTGTCAAGAGACATTTTCAGAAGAAATTAAAACAGCAACTGTTCATAGCCACTAAACACGCTATGTATTCTGCATAAAATACACAGGGCCAAATCATAAGATCTGCTGGCTGTATGAACTTAATAAACAAGCTATTCTTTTTCAAAACATTTATCTGTCATAAAAAGAAAAACGTCAAAACATTTACTCTCTTTTTCACTGATCTGTCATTTCAATATTAGAGATACAAAAGGCAGATTCAAAATATTATCGATTCAACAAAAAATACTTGCACTGCTTACTGTTTTAAAATATTTTAAATTATTAGATGCTACATTTTTCTACCTTCAAAAAGAAAAAGATAAATATCTGATATATGGAAAACAAAATTATGATTCAATGCATTTCTACATTATATTTCCAAAAAATATATTAATACAAAAATACATGAAAGAATATAAAGATGAAGGACAAAAACACACTGAATATCAAGTGTACAACCAATAAAATAAAGCACTGGTGGTGTGATGTACAATGCATAATTAAAACAAGCTTTTACCTAAGACATAACTGTTCTCTACCCTATAGAATACAGATGTTATATCTTCACAAGTATACAATGATGCCAATTTACATTCCTTCTGTACGATCTAACATATAAATGTTTACACAGATATTAAAGACAAACATGCAGTTAGTCTGACCTAATTTCGAGCTAAATGACCTGATGTTCTGCCTGAATGGTCAAATGGCCTCTTCAAGTCGGAATAGTGTGATTGCAACATGACAGACTTTGTGAAGATGTGCAAGACAGGGCATAATTTGCATATTGTCATTTATACTGTATACAGCAAAGCAAACAATGTGTCCTTGGCTCCACTATATTATAGAGGTAAAACATATAAATGATATGAAAGTATGAGGTCAGTTTGTGTTCAAGGCAGTACTGTATATACTACAGCTAAGAACTGTGTTTGAAATATCTCATAAAATCAAATATGTAACCATGCTAAGCATTGAGTTATGCTGGCATTTAATTCAACTGTGCCATCGATTAACAATGAGTACTTTACTTAGTGATGTTTTACAACATGGTAAAAGTAAAAAGATAATAAAATGATTAGTGGAAGTGATATGAGCCAAAAATTCAAATCATCATTACCTATTTTATCTACAGCATCAGGAATGTCTGGCTAGCAAGTAAAAAGTTTATTCTGTGTGGCATGTACTGTAACCAATGATTTTTAACTGCATATACATGTAGCCAATGAAAACGAACCAACTTTCTGATGTCACATAGTCTCTAATGACTGCCAAAATATAAAATATGGTACTTTCAAGTAATTTATTTCATAGAAAGAAAACAAAATTCAATTATGGTTTAGAGATTATAAAAGACAGGTCTCATACATACTACATTTAATTAACAAATACAAGGACTTTACTTTTAATGGCAATTACTCATGACACCTCTTTTTCACATGCTGCATTAGAAGGTTAGATGGGTGGGGTACTTGTTTTCATATAACTACTTCTTTTTGAGCATTTCTGATGCATAATGATAGTTTGGTTTGTTGGGCTAAGTCGGCTCTTGGTAAGGTGGTTGACTAAAAGGGACATCCGAGTATCAACTACTGAATATACCAAATTATTAGAAAAGTATAAAACCTAAGTTTTAGGACATTACAAAATTACTTTTCTTTCTGTCTGAATAATTAGTGTGAAAATTATTGTCATGAATATCTTGCTAATAAAATTAATATATAATACATTACATCCTTGCGTGCAAATAGAGGTTACTTACATGAAAATATTTATGTTTTCTTTTTTTAAAAAAAGAATACAAACTGCAGTTCTATTCTTTTACTTTTGTTATACTGCCATTCAAGACAAGTGTTTGCAGAGAATTAGTTGAGATATATATTTCCAACTGAGTTGCCTTTTCTGGTATGAATGAGAGGCCCCTTTTCATGCAATCATGTACCTAGTCAAACCAATGGCAATGCAAACACTCTGAAATATGATTTCCACTACAAATGAAAGGAAGTATAGTCTGATTCTTAATATAGTAGGTACTGAAAGTAAAATTACCAGCTCTGCACAGTTAATATAGTAGGTACTGAAAGTAAAATTACCAGCTCTGCACAGCAGTTCACTACTTGAAATGCTTTAGTTAAGACAACATACTGTAATCCCCTGGAGAAATACAGATTTAAAGCCTGTTCATCCCTGGTGCTCTTGGCCAGTAGAAAGATAAAATGACAGGATCCTTCAGAGGGACTGATGCTCTAGTGGGAAGAAAGAATTTCCAGGAATTCAAGATAAGACAATTTCTTCCTTGTCAAGTGTTGTAACCATCACTGAAATTCTTCAGTAATAACATGACTTTCAAATTAGCTGCTGAGGTTACGGATATCAAATGTCAGTTTGGCACCATTTTCATTTAGGACAAAAGAAGACATCATTAGAAGTCTTATGGTAAAAACCCATGTCATAATGATCATCCATTTAAGGAAGGAGTAACAACATTTTCAAGGCAGTCATTGGAGAAAATATTTTCAAGATAATGCTTTCTATCCAGGAAGAGTATCAATACCAAGATTTTCAAGATCCTTGCAATGGTGATGATACTCTATGTCAGATCAGCCTCAAATCATTTCAGACAAACTGGATGTCAGAAGAAATCTTCTGGTGAAATGACCACATCAATATGACTTTCTGTCCAAGTACAGTTATGATAACAAGATTTTTAAGGTGACTACCATGGAGGCCACAGTGATTGGCACCATATTTTCTTAGAACAAGCTGGATAACAATAAAAGTCGTTAGTGAAAACAACATGTTCATTTAACCATCCATTCTGGAGTAGTGATAACAAGAGTTTCAAGATGGCTTCCACTGTGGCCATACTGGATCCCAGATCATTATCATTTTAAATTTGGACCAACCAGACATCATAAGAAGTCTTTTAACATGACATCCATTCAGAAGGAATAGTGATAATAAGATTCCCAAGATGACTGCCATGGTGGCCATACTGGATGCCAAATTGGCACCAATTTCATTTTTGACCAACTACACATCATAAAAAGTCTTTTAAAGAAAACCAACCAACTATAACACGACCTTCTCAGTAAGGCAGTCAATATTTTTCCTAAATTAGACCAATTTTCACGAAGGTGTAACAAATATCATGTACTGCTATTGTCAACATGGAAAATGTGCATTTAAAAAGTTCAGAAATGTGATCAGAGACTGGTGCAGCAATGATAAACAATATGTTCAGCTAAAAGGCTTGTAAGTACACTTAAACTTTAATTACTTCCAGTACAATTTCACAAGCTGTAGTTCCAAAGTCTTTTGAGCTCAATGGCTTCTTGCTATCTTTGATTTTCTTTTGATTTGTTTCAATTTCACAGACTTATTGTCCCTTCTTTAGCATGCATCATTTATTTGATGCCATTTTTAGAAACTTTTATCAGCAACAGCTTGACTATGCAGATGTTTTGCATGAAAATATATTTGCTATTTAAAGTGTATGAGGTACTCCTGTACAGTTAGTCTGGTTACCTGACCAACCTCACTGAATCTACTGATCATATTTGCTGTTTAAAGTGTACGAGGTACTCCTGCACAGTTAGACTGGTTACCTGACCAACCTCACTGAATCTAATGAATATATTTGCTGTTTAAAGTGTATGAGGTACTCCTGTATAGTTAGACTGGTTACCTGACCAACCTCACTGAATCTAATGAATATATTTGCTGTTCAAAGTATCTGAGGTACTCCTGTACAGTTAGTCTGGTTACCTGACCAACCTCACTGAATCTACTGAATATATTTGCTGTTTAAAGTGTCTGAGGTACTCCTGCACAGTTAGACTGGTTACCTTACTAACCTCACTGAATCTAATGAATATATTTGCTGTTTAAAGTGTCTGAGGTACTCCTGTACAGTTAGTCTGGTTACCTGACCAATCTCACTGAATCTACTGAATATATTTGCTGTTTAAAGTGTCTGAGGTACTCCTGCATAGTTAGACTGGTTACCTTACTAACCTCACTGAATCTAATGAATATATTTGCTGTTTAAAGTGACTGAGGTGCTCCTGCATAGTTAGACTGGTTACCTGTCCAACCTCACTGAATCTAATATGAATCTGGATCTGAATCAAACACGAAAAACCAGTATCTGGAATTGACCGTGACAATCATATTTCCATAATTTTTGCTATTATTCTTAATGCTCCAGTGGCCTAGTGGTTAGAGCATCTGCCTCGACTGCGGGAGGTTGTGGGTTTGATCCCCTCCCCAAATCATGCCAAAGACCTATATAAATGGTACTAACAGCTGCCTCGTTTTGCACTCAGCATTAAAAGGTTAGTGTTAGGACTGGTTGGCCTGGTGTCAGGATAATGTGGCTGGGTGGGACATCATGCTCCATGTCTGCACTGTGATGTCCCAGTGCTAGACATCACTATAAACTACCACACTGCAGACATCGTAGTGATATGACTGAAAAATTGTTAAAGCTATGTTATAATTCCAAATCACACACCCACGCTATTATTTGATAAATTGATATTTTAAGGATCAAATCATAAGGGTTGACAAGTCTGTGATATGACCACCTCCATTCAGGAAGAGTACTGATACCAATATTTTCAAGATGGCTGCCCTAGCGGCCATACTAAATGTCAGACTGGCACCATTTTCATTTTGACCGACTTGAATCACAGAAAGTTTTTCAGTGAAAATTCCAAGTTGACATAACCACCCAGTCAGGAGTAATAGCAATAACAAAGATTTTCAAGATTGCTGCCATGTTGGCAATATTGGACATCTGATGGACATTTTCATTTAGGATCAACTATACATCATAATAAGTCTTTTAATGAAAATCCCATGTTGATATGACCATTTACTGAAGCAGAATAGTGATAAGACTTTCAAGATGACTGTTGTGGTGGCCATACTGGATGTCCAAGCACCACCAATTTCATATAGAACCAATTAGACCAATGGGATGAATTTGTGGCAATCATCCAAGAAGTACTGAAAACAATCTTTTGCTAATGGACAGACAAACGATGAACAGATGACAGATGATGGACAACAGACCATCCCATAAACTCTTTTGGTCTGTAACCAGTAGAGCTAAAGAATAATGGGCCATTGAAACTCAGGCTATAATATGGGTATCAAAGCAGTTTCAGATGACTACTTATTCAAACACCTCGTTTTAGAAAATGGGCAAAGCATTTTTGATTTATGTACCAACTTTATGGGTTGAGGGGGCAGAGGCGCTTTAGTAAACACACCTGGTGTCCAATAGTTTTATGTACTACTGACAATTGTTACGAATTTTGAAAGTATGGTGTTCATAAAATTACAGTCCTACTATTTAGAAGGATGGTAGATTACCTTAAATTTTAGTGCTGTTTAGATTGTTTAGGGTTTCATGCAAAAGTAGCACAGCTAATTTTATTTTTCTATTTTGCCAACCAAAAACTTCTCCAAAGTTTCAGAATGTATTAACTTTTCCACTGATTCCTCTAAAAATAGCAGGAAACCTACTTGCTTGGGCAAAAATGAAAAGAATATTTTTTTTAGCTATTCCAGTAATAAATAATTTTTTTACTACCTACATTTGACTCAGTTTTATTTGGAAAAGGTCCCATCGGCCATATTTTGTTATGTAACATTGTTTAATTTTCCTTGCCAGGCATAAACAATAGGCACCACAGACCTAATTACTATGATAAACAGTGTAAATGAAAGGTAAATTTTGTTGCACAATGTCACAGTTCTTAATTATTACTTAGATTCGGACTTCAAATTTTAAAATTTCCAAATACTGTCAACCTGTTAAATGTTTCCCAGTATCTAGGTTACAGCCACAAAAACCTTCCCCAGTGAACTATAGCAAATTAGTGCTGCAATTTCAAGTTGCAATATTACAGTGTTACACATAAAAAAATCCAGAACTTACCATCTGTACTTGCTTATATGTTAACTCAAACTGCAAACAATAAAGATCCAGATATGCAGTAGCATAATGCAACTGCAGATCAGGGTCTGTGTTGTTTGATCTACTGATTACTCCTAACAAACTACACAAACCCTGATCTGAAAGCATATAAAGCAATGGCAGTTCAAGGTCAGTGCAGTTTGCAGCTGGACTTGTCTTATAAGCAGGTTAAATATGGTACTTTTGCATCAACCAAAATGGTCTCAAAGAGGTGCATCACTAGGATCGCGTACAATTACAACCTGGATTAATAATGCTGTTGCAACTTACAGTCAAGTTCAATGTTACAGTATGCATAATAAATATGTGTCAATTTCAATCAATCAAACCCTTGCCAGTCACTTGCTGTATCAGAATCTTCATCCTCATCAACTTTAATCCTTTTGATTCCATTGCGTAATGCCGGTGTACCTTTCCCTTTCCCTGCAATGAGAAGAAAAATGTCTTTTTGAAAATTATAGTGAAAAAGGTCAATTTCAGGTATCTATAAATGTCATTATTAAGTTTTTAAGTCTGAATAATCAATGTTTACACTATATTCTAATTTCATATACACAATAAAGCAGGTTATTTTTGTTGTTCTAAGATCAAGCAATCTTGTCCAATAAAAAGCTGATATACATTTTAGCAATTTACATATTGGCCTGGTTTTGTTTCAGTGGGAACTAGCTATAATTTATATCCCAAGCAAATAGTCTCATTTGCTTTCCCTGAATTACTCTCAGCTTCACAATAAAATATACGTAAACATGATGTAATGAAACAGTGAAATTAATGGCTAATTTTATTCCTATATAGGTCTGTGTTCAATGAAAAGCTCAAAGTTTGCCATATGTCTGCCTCCCTGAACTTAGTCAATTTGAAAAAATATTTGATATTTTGATAGAAGATGATTTTTGTAACCATCTAACACATATGAAAATTATATACATGTTCAAATTTGTGGTCATTATTAATAAGCAGAAACATGAAGGCAAAATGTGTTTCTCAGAGCGCCTTTCATGTCCATCACCATACAACTTAAGACCCACTTCACTGTAACAAAAAATCCATTTAATGTTTCTTTAAACAAAACTGACATTCAAATGTCAATTGCTATTTGTATGGAATAATATACATGTATTTCTTTTTATCTTTGTGTTCCTGGTTGCATTTTGAGTAATTCTTTAACATAAATCAAAACTGGGAAATTTCAATGAGTGTAGTCAAATACTAAAGAAGTCCATTGAGCAATGATATTCGAAGCAATAAAAGAAGCAGCCGATAATGCTATTTTTGATGAAAATGGTCTGAAAAAAGAGAATGTTGGTAATTTAAAAAATGCTTGTGTATTTTTTCGTTACCTTGACCATATTAAGTTGTATTTATTATTTATAATATACTGTACTATGATTTCAAAGATATTGGCTTTTAGGAATAATGATGTGAATCACACACATAAATTAAACTTAGAAAATCAGCAAAGAAACCAGTAAAAATGCAATATTCTTTAGTATGCCTCTTCATCTGTTTCAATTTTAATGAATTATTTTAGTACTGTATTTGAAGGCCTATAAGACGATACTTTTCGACCAGAAAATCTTAGCTTCAAATCAACTTATATATGGATTATGTCATCCAAATCGCTTTATCACATTTTTCGTATGGAAAATACTTTTCCAAGAGTATGAAAAATAATGTGCAAAATATATTTCATTTTGGGGAAGAGATCATATATGAACAAATATAGGATCCCACTGTGAGTATTTTAAACAATTACATGATTGTCAGTATTAAAAATTAACATAAATCAGATGCAACTGCGCTAAAGCAGCATGCACCAGTAATGTACATTATTTGTAATATATGTTGTTTAAATTTAATTACATATATGTGCATTAGAATTTACAAAGAAGATGAATATTCCATCAATTTTCTTCTTGCACCTAATGATCAAATAAAACATATGCTCCAATGAGACAGACAGAGATGTATTCATGATTGTAAATCTGTATTGTTCACTTACCTGATGACTGATTTTACTTGTGTACAAGTGCAGTACCATATTCCATTATCAATTAATACCATTAGCTAAGCGATTCAATCTAATTTTTGTTTCCACTTCCATTATGAAAAGAATCACAGGGCTCTGTAGCAGTATTTACATGCTAATATGCTATGGCTGTATTCGGTCATTCCAAGAGGTCAAGATTAGGCAGACCAGATCAGATTAGACAGGCTACCAATAGTGTGTGTGATGTGATTTGGATTTTTAACACAGCTTTAACAATGTTTCAGTCATATTGCTACGATGTCTGCAACATGACATTTTATAGTGATGTCTAGCACTGGGGCATCATGCCGCAGACGATGTAGAATGATGTTCCACACAGTCACATTATCCTGACACCAGGCTGACCAGTCATAAAACTAACCTCTTATTACTGAACACCAAGTGAGGCAGTTGTTAGAACCCTTTTAATAAGTCTTTGGTATGACTAGGCCGGGGATCGTTTACCGTAATAATATACTGGAGAGTATATGTTCAAGCCCCACCACAGACATTTGTATTTCTTTTTTATCTTTTCTTTTAATACAAGTTTTAATTTAGTTTGCCTTCTGTAATTAATGAATATTCTGCTCAGATTATTTCTTTAATTTTATCTTACATTCTATTTGTTACATGTGTTTGCTAAATGTCATAAAATGTCATCAAAAGTTTGAAATAGGAGTTAAAATAACTCTCAAAGTATTTTCTTTAAAATACTGCAATTTCACCTGGTTACTTACATGTTAATGTGGTCCAAAAGTGCTGGGGGGGGGGCAATGTTAATGGCACAATGTAGACACTGATGGCTACATAATGCCAAGAAAGTGGAAGCAAAGTGCCTTTATTAATTACATGCTGAGACAGATGGACAATGCTGAGACAGATGGCCCAGGCTGTGGCCTGGGAAGGTATACCACCTGAGACAGATGGCCCCGGCTGTGGCCTGGGAAGGTATCCCACCTGAGACAGATGGCCCAGGCTGTGGCCTGGGAAGGTATCTCAACTGCAATCTTCCAATGCTCCACCAACTGAGCAGCTGTGTCCTCTACCACCTACCCACCTCCAAAAGTGAAATGGTGGATCATAAAGTCATCTAAGAGTATCCATGATATATGAGAGAGAGAGAGACAGATAGACAGACAGACAGACAGACAGAGAAGCTATATAAATGACCCAAGCTAGAAAAATATGTGAGTGAAGGTCCTTTTGGGGCATAGATTTAGTACTTTGCCACTGCTCAGTTGCTGCATTTTGAATGTCTTGTATTGTTTTGTTATTTTTGTTTTTTTTTATTTGTACATGTGTGTTGCTTATTTTATTTGTACATGTGTGTTGCTTATGTACATAAACAAGTATGCATTGTGCTGTTCCTTTAAAAAGGAAAACAGATTTCAACAACTCAATGTCATGTCTGAACAGATTCCCAATCAATACACACGAAAAGTATTTTTTATATTTATCAGACCTGAAATTTGCTTATTACCTCGTTTCATAATTAAATTGAACATTAAACAATTTGTGTACTTGTAGTCAAGGTTTGGTTTTATGTTCAATAGTGGGGGGGGGGATTTTCTACTGAACCTGAATATTTTTTTTCCTTTTACCTCAAGATATTTTTTTTCTTCAACTAATACAATGGACGTAATAGGTTCTTTTATGTATAATCATGAGAGCAAGAATTTTTTCGTAAAGTACGTGAGAAGCTGATTTTAAAATGAATTCTAATTGGTCATTTGACAGAAATGATGCTGACAGTGTGATGAAGGCAAGTGGAACACTTGTAACAATCTGTCTACTGTTTTATGTTTATATACCTTTCATTCTTTCTGGAAGCCCATATCCTATAAAATGAGGAACTAGTGCCTCTCCTCTCGTCATCGTCAAAATGCAAATGTCAAAACTGTACCAAACAGAAAAAACAGGTGTGTTGCATGCCATATTAGTACACCTAACAAACTGCACAGACCCTGATCTGCTGGTGCATAATGCACTGGCAGATCAGGGTCTGTGCAGTCTGAAGTTTGATGCATCTTATAAACCAGTATATATGGTAGTAATTTGGCCAAGCGATACCATTTCTGAAAATTTAATTGTCATAAATAACATGATCGTCACAAACAGTACTAAACACATACATTCGGAAAAATGTCCGTGTAGCCAGGTGCCAGATTTATAATCCAAGAAACAGAATAATTGTACGTACCTAAAACCCTTGCATGCAAGACCAAGAACAATTCCTTGTTTGTATCATCACATCCCTGAATTGTTATATATTCCTGTACAAGCTTCTCCTTATGAGCATGGAATTCCAATAAGATATTATGACCTTGACCTGCTAAAAAAAGAAACATTATTTTAACAATTACATACAATAATGAAATTCTGTCCAAATATGATTGGACTTTGGCATTTTTGTTTGTGTATACATACACTCTATGCTTGCCCTCATGTAAAATTCACCTATAAGACTACCCAATATTTCAGGGCTTTTGTCTGATATAACTTTACATGTATTGTAAAGCGTTTTAAGTATTGAATCTTTGAGCTCAAGCTCCTAGCCCCTTTTGTAATTTAGAGTTGAAAACCTCTCAAATTCTTTATTTAAGTTTGTGATGTACATATATATATCCAAATTTCAACTGGTAATGACTTTCTGGTTGAGTGTCATATTCTCCAAAGTTCTAGATTATGGAATCTACCATAAATAGAAGACACAACACTCTCAGAACTCATAAAGAAACAACTCCAAAATATTTTGAAAAATCATACTTATGATTGTTCAATTTCAATGAAATTTGCCATGTATACAGAGATATAAAATATCTGTATATCCTAAGCTATTTTATAATTCTAACCACTTTTAGCATGTAGTTATAGCAGATCATAATTCCTGAAACTTGAGAACAAGTTCAAATTTTGTGCTCAGATAGTTTCATGACTTGCTGTCTATAGTTTGTTAGGACTAATAAGTAAACAAAACAGACCTTTTCCTGCTGGTGCATTATGTGACAGCAGATCAGGGTCTCTGCTGCATGAAGTTGGTCCTGACTATAGGCCAGTATATACATCACAGAGCTATTCCATACATTATTTGAGTAGTGAATTACCAGCTTACATTGGGGGCCCCGAGTGGTCTAAAGCACTCTCTGTTACGGATCACTGCCATCTCACATCTGTCTGCGTGGGTTCAAATCTAGGATTTGGCTAATGTTGGTATGTGAGAAAGCTCGCCAGTAGCTTCTCGTGGGTCGGTGGTTCTTCCCGGGGCTTTCCCGGGTTCTTCCTCCACCATTAATACTGGCCGCCATGCATAGCCTATCATGTGCTGAAATATGGCGTTAAACTCAAGAACAACAACAACCAGCTTATATTATTTTAATAAAACAAAACAGATTTTATAATTGATAATTTTTAAGTTGATCTGCAACAAGTTCAATATGCCATAATGTAATATCCATAAAGCAAACTATAAACAATTAACATAATACTTGCTTTTAAGTTGAGTCAAACTGCAAACAACACAGACCTGACCTGCCATCACATAATGTGCCAGTAGATCAGGGTCCATGTTGTTTGTTTTACTGATGACTCCTAACAAACTGCATAGACACAGCACATTATGTAATGGCAAATAAGGGTGTATGCTGTTTGCAGTTGGATTCAATTTCTAAGCAAGTACATGTGGTATTATTTGGGTAAACTTAAGAATTCGAGAGCTCTAAACAGAAAGATGGCAGTCCCAGGATTCTGTCATTGAAATAATGTTGGATTCTCAGCCCTCAAAACTGAAATTTCAATAATGAAACAAATATATTATCTTTGCAATAACTACACAGCATGCTGTCCATGTTGTTCTGTCATTATTATGTCATGTGACTGACACTGCTTGCTCACTGTGAGAAGTTCTGTATTATCATAAAATAATGAAAATCAAAGGCAACTGACAACTGTGAAAAGTGTGTTTGTCTGTCATGTTACCATTATAATAATTGTCAGTGGCTTTTCTGTGATATTCAAAACTCAGTATGAAGCGAGAAGGAAACAAATTAGAGACTAAAGTTGCAAGAACATATGCTTATAATACCCCATTGCTTTCTCGTTTTGTGGTTCATGGAAATGACAGAATCCAAGATTCACTCAGCGAATCTCTCAGTTTCTTAAGTTTTTTGTTTTCTACATCTGAATTACATCAGAATTAAATCAATTACATACTACCTGTTGACCAATCTCACAAGCATCAGGCTCATTGGTAGTCAATTTAATAATGATCACACTGGAGTTATTATATATAAACAAAATAACTCAATTATATTATATGGAGAAAATGTTGAAAAATCAAAACATCTTTTCAATATTTTCCTGTGTTTTATGATACACTTTGTTACAAACATCATAGATAAGTTTAAGGTACCATCGATTAAAGTGTATGAATGCTGCTTACTGATAAAAGTTGAAAAAGCACACAAAAACTCATCTAATTATTCTATTGACCAAAGCATTAATAAGGCATGGACAATAAATAAATGTGTTTTTAATTTCCTTTTTCACTAAGATTTGTTCTATATGACTTCAGCTGATCCATTTACAATTATTTACTCTTTTTGATAACCTGATACTAAATGAATGGGATCCAATTTTGTTAAATCAGGTCCAACAAAAGATAAGTTCACCAAAAAACCAATTGCAAACTAATAACTCAGTAGTTGGCCTTTTCATGCACCCAAAATACTTATTTCTATGTGTATTTCAGCATCCCAGAGAATCAAAAAAGCTGACCATAATCAATGTACACCAATTACGTCAAAAGCTGGGTTCCCATCACACTGTGTCCTGACTAGAAGAGTTATCTCCCTTTGGCTATGTTGTGCGCTCTTCACTTTGAGTGCATTTTCTCTCCCAACAAGGTTGTGCTAATGAAGTTAAGATCAGCTTTTGAGATTGATTTACCAAAAATTAGCAAATATAACATGCAGGTTATCTAAGTTTTTCCCTACCACACACCACCCCTTGCTGGGTATATATGCATACATATTATACAATTTGATTTTTACTTATGTTACCAACCTGCAGTAATGCAGTAATATTTTAAAAGACTCAATGCCAATTTCAAACAACACACCAAGTTCAAAATATTAAATGAGTCTAATGTTACTTATTCATATTCAGCTTCACTTTTTTAAGTAAAAAGATGATATAATAGCAAGAAGACAAGATAAACATAATAAAATCGGTATCTTCAATTTAATAACTTACTAATTTATGAAGAGCGGCAATGTTGCTGTTTTTACTAAAATCTTAAACTGCCATTGATGGGTCTGATTTGCTGTCGTAGTTGGATTCAGAGCTACCAAAGACAAGCAGGGATCGTCCTGGGCTTCGCCAATGTCGCAAATTGCGATTTTTTTTCCTTATTGACGACAAAAATATCCCATCTGGCGATTTTTTTTGGCGACAGACTTTTTGGTTATTTAATTTGTACATACAATCATGGATTTGGACTGGATAAATTAAAAGGGAGAATGAAAGGAAGCCACAAACTTGACTAAGCAATGCATTGGAATCAATCTGTTACACAAACGATCCTTTGTTCGTATTGACAACCCCATCTTTGGTGTGCATTGTTACATCATAATCTGCTTATGCTGACATCTCGGCTGAGTACTGTATGCTGTTATACAGTCAATCATGCTACCGAACTATACCTACAACTGACCGACTTCTGAAGACGCGAATAGAACAGATACAATTAATTGAATGGCTAATCCTTCTGTTGTTGTTTTTTTTTTTTTTTTTACATATACCAATACAATAGTTTTGCTGAACCTTCATAGAAAACTGATAACCTTTGAAGTACCGACTATTGCGTATAAATACAAAGCAAATGGAAAAAATCTCAATCACAATTATATCTGTCGCCAGTGCAGCATTTTACTCATTGATCTTTTCCTTTTGCCATCAATCCGTGTTATGGCTGCAGAGACTTAAACTCCGCAACAAGAAATAGCAAGAAAAAAACAGTTTTGCATAATTAATAATAATTATTTATTTCTCAAAATACAGGAGTGAAAGAATCCCTAAATTGGGTGTGAATTTATGCTTATATATACGGTCCAATATTGCCAGGTGTTGACTCATGTAAGTTTCATTCGTGGGAATGGAGATCCAAGTTTGCTTGTCGAGAAAATTTATACAGCATTCAGTGATCATTCTTGGGATTTAGGAAGCAATTCACTTCAAGCTTTGTGAAGCTAGCCATAAGGGGGTGAGGGGGGCTGCCAAGAGATAACTGGTGTCACCTGTCAGCACTGTAGACTGTGAACGTGGATTCAGTAAGATGAACCTCATAAAAACTGACATCAGAAATAAACTCTACATTTCATCTCTCGAGAATTTAATGAGAATCAGCATGTACAGATGTGAAAAATTAGACTTTGAAACTGCATTCAACAAGTTGGCAGCCCTAAAATCGCGACGGATCTTCATGTAACACTTTGTAACATTTTGTTAATGCTTATTGTAATTAGAGTATTAACTAACCCATCTTTTGTAATTTTCATTGCCTGTTACATTAATAGACTAAATTAACACTTGAAAAAATGTACACTACTTGTTCTGGCGACACCTTTTGAAAATTGGCGACAAAATATTGAGGTTGGCGATTTTTTTGGCGACAGCTTTTCAAAAGCCAGGACCATCCCTGGACAAGTCAACTTCCAAAAGAATTTCACATTTCCGGAAACAATTGTGAATAGCAGTTCAAACCACCTGGTGACCATTTACAGGTAGATGACTATTTTACTGATTTTGAATTACTGGTAGTGGACAGGTCCTGCATTGAACAATGAGAGCATGTGGTATCATCATGGAATGTTTGAGAGGACTCAAGTTGAGGAAACTAAATATGAATTGACCCTGTTTGGCTAAAATGGCTTTGAATGTGGTACAATGGAAAATAGAAAAGATGATTCACTATACCCTAGTATTTTAAACTATGTTTATAATGAAAAGAAGCCAACACAGATTTTGGTAGTTCATTATTCTCAACCTGTGGGTTAAATATATCTGCTGGTAATCTTTTTTTCTAACACAACAATATAAAAACTGCATGTAATACCTGAATGCATGTTATATTTACTAATTTACAGTAACCCTCAATGTTACGATGTGACGAATTGCCAGGCTGTATGTTTCCAGAAACTTTTAATGTTCTATACAACTTTTATTGACCACTTCACTCCTACATGGCATGCCAAGATTGAAATGTGTATGCTGACAATGAATTTAGGCATATTACTGTAATGTCATATACCAAATTTAGGCATGTTACTGTATTGTCATATACCAAATTTAGGCTTGTTACTGTATTGTCATATACCAAATTTAGGCTTGTTACTGTATTGTCATATACCAAATTTAGGCATGTTACTGTATTGTCATATACCAAATTTAGGCATGTTACTGTATTGTTACATACCAAACTTAGACATGTTACTGTATCGTTACATACCAAATTTAGGCATGTTACTGTATTGTTATATACAAATTTAGGCATATTGCTGTATTGTAATATATACAGCAATTATGGCTATTTGTTTTCTTATACTGCTACATGTACAGGTATGTTAGTATATATTATATTCTCTTTATAAATACTTGTTATATGTGACTCTAGCATGTTAGATATGGTCTCTAAATGCATTCATACAGTATGTGCATGCTTGTTTTATGTTCATAAATACAGCACCCCCTCACTATAAGGCACTTCCAAAAATATCACCATTCTTGTTACAGTGCTACCCAAGTATAAGACCCTTCATTATAACATGGTTCCTATTACAGCAATCCAAAGTATAAGGCCCTTCATTATAACATGGTTCTTGTTACAGCAATCATCCAGTATAAGACCATTCATCATAATATGGTTCTTGTTACAGCACTCCTCCAGTATAAAACCCTTCATTATAGCATGGTTAATGGTACAACAATCCACCATATAAGGCCCAGGGATCGTCCTGGGCTTCGCCAATGTCGCAAATTGCGATTTTTTTTCCTTATTGGCGACAAAAATATCCCATCTGGCGATTTTTTTGGCGACATACTTTTGGGTTATTTAATTTGTACATACAATCATGGATTTGGACTGGATAAATTAAAAGGGAGAACGAAAGGAAGCCACAAACTTCACTAAGCAATGCATTGGAATCAATCTGTTACACAAACGATCCTTTGTTCGTATTGACAACCCCATCTTTACAGTGCATTGTTACATCATAATCTGCTTATGCTGACATCTGAGCTGAGTACTGTATGCTGTGATACAGTCAATCATGCTACCGAACTATACCTACAACTGACCGACTTCTGAAGACGCGAATAGAACAGATACAATTAATTGAATGGCTAATCCTTCTTTTTTTTTTTTCTTTTTTTTACATATACCAATACAGTAGTTTTGCTGAAAATTCATAGAAAACTGATTACCTTTGAAGTACTGACTACTGTGTATAAATACAAAGCAAATGGAAAAAATCTCAATCACAATTATATCTGTCGCCAGTACAGCATTTTACTCGTTGATCTTTTCCTTTTGCCATCAATCCGTGTTACCGCTGCAGACTTAAATTCCGCAAGAAGAAACAGCAAAAAAAAAAAAAAACGGTTTTGCATAATTAATAATAATTATTTATTTCTCAAAATACAAGAGTGAAAGAATCCCTAAATTGGGTGTGAATTTATGCTTATATATACGGTCCAATATTGCCAGGTGTTGACTCATGTAAGTTTCATTTGTGGGAATGGAGATCCTATTTTGCTTGTCCAGAAAATTTATACAGCATTCATTGATCATTCTTGGGATTTAGGAAGCAATTCACTACAACTTTTGTGAAGCTAGCCATAAGGGGGGGGGCTGCTGAGAGACTACTGGTGTCACCTGTCAGCACTGTAGACTGTGAACGTGGATTCAGTAAGATGAACCTCATAAAAACTGACATCAGAAATAAACTCTGCATCTCATCTCTTGAGAATTTAATGAGAATCAGCATGTACAGATGTGAAAATTTAGACTTTGAAACTACATTCAACAAGTGGGCAGCCCTAAAATCGTGATGGATCTTCATGTAACACTTTGTAACATTTTGTTAATGCTTGTTGTAATTAGAGTATTAACTAACCCATCTTTTGTAATTTTCATTGCCTGTTATATTAATAGACTAAATTAACACTTGAAAAAATGTACACTACTTGTTCTGGCGACACTTTTTGAAAATTGGCGACAAAATATTGAGGTTGGCGATTTTTTTGGCGACAGCTTTTTTAAAGCCAGGACCATCCCTGAAGGCCCTTCATTACAAACATGGCTCCTGTCACAGCACACGCCCAGTATAAAGCCCTTCATTATTACATTGTTCCTGTTAGTCTTCCCTTATTATAAGAACCTTCATTATAACATGGTTCCTCTTATAGGCAGGTATGGTCATAGATTTCACTACAGTATATAATACTGAAATTATAATGTATAATTATGTACATTGCACTGATCTTAATTTTTCACCTTTGACAGAAGAAATATGTCTCACTGCCACCCACAGATTGAGCAGATTGAGATTCAAGTACACTGTAATTAAACATTGACCCTTTTTCTAAATAGTGGTTTTTTTTCTCTCAACTTTGTTATATTTACATTTTTATAACCTAAATGGGCACTATATGGACAGCATTGTGTTGATGTGGCATCAAACAATATATCTATATAAGTGTGTGCAATCATAATGTGATTAGGTATCCTCAGGGCCCAAAAATGGACAACTGTCACAATGAAAAAATTTCAAAATCCTACACTCCCAGTTTTCATCATTTACTACTGCAGACATAAACTAATGCAAAAGAGTTAAGCTGAGCGAGTGTGCATCTAGCATTGAACAAGCTTGACAATAAACTTAAAACACAAATATAGTAATTGTCAAAAAATGCAACCCTTCACCAAATTTCATGATTTCAGATACAATATATATGGGGTACAAAAAGATGAGCTAAATGCAAAACCAGAACTGAGAATATACAAAGTCAGCCCCTTAGCCTTCTTCCTTGGGGGTAAGTTTTCTGAAACCCACTCACAACTGACCAAGAGATGCAATGAGACTACACATTACTGGTGTGCCTGCTGATGCGGACACCAACTCCAGGGACAATAAAAATAGCTCCCCTCTACTTGGTAGAGGCAAGATAAAAATGAATGAAAATGTACATACATTTATATGAGAATTTAACTGAAAATTGGTTTCAAAATATAATGCACAACATTTTATATGGCCTGCCAGTACAAATGGATGTAAGCAAAATAGCTGCATTTTACCAGTGCTGAATGGTATATAATTTCCTTTACTGGTGAGCTCTGGACTAACTGACTTTGTTATAAAATATACGACCCAAGTTTGCAGTGAAACTGTCACTTGCTATGGCCAACTGATGTCTACAAAGCATGCAAAAGGAACATGCACAGATTTTTCTTTTCATAGATCATAATCTCTTTGGAATGAAATAAAAACGGTTCGCTAAAGAAAAATATGTTACTGTCCATATCATGGGACGTAGGCATGGTTGTAACTGTTTATTCCACAAACAAACAATTTACATTTACAGAAGTACTTGGAATACACATTTCAGTAAATATCTGAAAGAGGCCATGGCTAAAAAAAATTCTAAATGAGCCAAAATATAATTATTCAGTTAGGTGAAAGTACTGTTAAATGTGTGTGTGTGTGTGTGTGTGTGAGCAAGAGAGAGAGAAAGAGGATAGCATGGGAGAACACTGCATCTGATTAATAGATCCTTGAATCACAAGTTACTTCCCTTAAGGGCTAATTACACATTCATAATAGAGGATTGTCCCATCTGGTTTTATTATCCATGAAAATAAAGAGATTTTAAAACATGGCCAGGGGTTGTAAATATCATATACTGAACGGACAATTACAATCAGTTATTGTATACAGATACAATTCTGATAACTATATTACTTAATTTTAGCTCTTTACATTAAAGAGAAAGACATTTCTCATTCATGGTGAAAGAATAAATGTGCTTAATTCTCATTTTAGTGCATGTGTGTGTGTGTGTGTGTGTCTGTGTACATGTAGGTATAGAGTTTAATGGCACAATTCCACAATGCTGGCTTTAAGTATAGATCCAAAAATATAAAGAAAAAACTGCACAAGATCTCTAGCACATAAATGTTTCCAATCAAACATAATTATGGGGTCGAAAAAAATAAAAAACAGATCTGAAAATAGGTTTTAAAAGCATCTATGCTAAAAACATAACAATCTACAGATTGTTAAATCCTGTGGGCCAATAATTAATACATTCCTACACTATGTCAATATGTAGTACATTCCTACACTGTGTGTCAATATGTAATACATTCCTACAATGTGGGTCAATATGTAATACATTCCTACACTGTGGGTCGAAATGTAATACATTCCTACAATGTGGGTTGATACTCTACTTCTATATAGTATATGTAATACATTACCATCTTCTGTAAAAGAGTATGATTTCATCTTCAGGTGGAGATTCTGCAGTGGATCACTCTTGATTTCTTGACTCAAATCATCCTCTATCTTTAGCTGAATTTCATAGCGTCGATTTATTTGTAAAAATCCCAGGTGAACGTCAATTCTATCTTCAGAATACTTAAGCTGAATTTCTGACTCATGGGCCTTAACTTCAGCTGCTGAAAATCTAACATGACATCCATCAGCTTCATGTGTGCCTGAAGGTCAAAGTTAAAATGTTCTTAGAAAAATGAAGAAAATAAGGACCCACTGCACAAACAGTGTCCAAGCTAAGCAACCAAAAATTTCAGCTCTTTGAAGTATAAGCATCCATAATAGAAAGGTCTATAAGGGATATCTGTGAGGTATATCGGATCCATGGCCAAGTGGATTTGAGATTTGGACTACATGGGATATCTGTGAGGTATGTCGGGTCCATGGCCAAGTGGATTTGAGGTTTGGACTACAGGGGATATCTGTGAGGTATGTCAGGTCCATGGCCAACATGGCCAAGTGGGTTAGAGTTTTCCCCTATGAAAATGTCATGAATAATTCTTGAATTATCCATGAATTGTTCTAGAACATTAAATGGCTGAATTTTCAAGAACGTCGGTCTCAGGTTTAGTCTAAAAGGACTATCAGGTCCATGGTGAACAGCGGTTAGAGGTTTTATCTATAAGGACTATCTGTAAATCTGGGTTTTGTAAGTAACGTATTTGCCAGCCTATAGACGATACTTTTTTACCACAAAATCTTAGCTTCGTCTTATACTCTGAATTGACTTATATGTGGATTTTGTCATCCAAATCACTTTATTGTATGTCACATAACTTTTTGTACAGAAAAAATTCTCTAAAAGTACGCAAAAATACTGAGTACAAACATTTCGTTTTGGGGAAGAGATTGTGTATAAAAAATACAGGACTCCACATTGAGGATCTGAAACAATTACATGATCGTCAGTATTAAAATTAACTTAGATGTAACTGCGTTAAAGCAGCATGCATTAGTAATGTACATTGTTTGTAACGTATGTTGTTTTAATTTGACACAGGTGGATTAGACTTGAAAAGTTAGAAGTTAAAAAAGAATTCCCACAATTTTCTTACTACACGTTATGATCAAATAAAAACTATGCCCCATTATGAGAGAGAGAGAGAGAGATGTATTTACGGATGAATGGATGGATGGATGTACGGTAATCTTTTATTGTGGCTTACTTGACGACTGTGATCATACTCATGTACAAAAGTGCAGTACCATATTCCCTGATCAAGTAATACCACTAGGTAAGTAATTCCTTCTAGTTATAGTTATCACTTCCATCATCCACATGGCTTTGTAGTGGTATGTACATGCTTATTAAATGTGCTACTGCTGTTGTCAGATTTTCCAAAGTTAACACCTGTCTGAGGTCAAGATTTGGCAGACCAGATCAGATTAGTGAGGCTACCAATAGGGAAATGAGGCTAACCATGGGTATTATGAATATGGTACCATATAATTAAAGGAAAGGGTATGGTATGTATTTTTATAGTTTACATTTACTTTTAAATTTATAAATTTTTTCTCTCTCACACACAAGCTTCAGCTAAATGAGATCAATAAGGTGATGAAAAAACCCAAAAGACCTCGAATCTCTCTCTCTCATATGTATTTCGGGTCATATTTTATTTTGATCATGAGTGCAAGAAGAAAATTGTCAAGGAATAAATATGCACCTCTCTGTATCTCTCCCCCCCCCAAAAAAAATGTGGACAAAACATTTTAGCATCAGTGATGCAATTTCCCTATTGCTTGTAATCGGAAATAGCATACATTGATTGATACTTTTAGTACTTATGAAACCAGAAGTTATTATAGTTTAATTCCACACAGCATCGCAAATTTTATCCTATGTGTAACTCGATAAATTGTCAGGTCAGCATCACTGTATGTAGCTAAAAGTACATAATACATTTAAAATACTCCTTGTGAAACAAATTAGGTACATTTAGCTACATTTATTGATCCAGACCGGAAAGGTTACTGAGTTACAGATCGGATAAAATTCGGATGCTGTGAGGAACAAAGTGAAAAAGATGAAGCCGAGTTATTGATCTGGTCTTGTCTTATACTCAGTATCGACTTATATATGGATGAAGGATGGAAAATTTGCCAAATTTGCTCATTCAACTTATATTCCGCATCGATTTTTATAGGCTGGCAAATATGGTACAAGCCCACATAGCGGTTGCTTTTTCCCCATGCTATACTAAAAAACTGAGCAAAAAAGACAACAAAACAACAACAACCACAATCACCACCATCCCTGGTTTTTATACAGTGTGTGATTAGGACTGTGTGTGAATCATTGTTGTGCAACCATTTTATTCATGAGCCCACTTTATATGTGTGTGTGATTAGGATTTTTAACGTAGCTTTAACAACTTTTCAGTCATATCGCTACGATGTCTGCAGTGTGGCAGTTTATAGTGATGTCCAGCACTGCAGACATGTAGCATCATGTCCCACCCAGTCACTTTATCCTGACACCAGGCCAACCAGTCCTAATACTAACCTCTTAATGCTGAGCGCCAAGCGAGGCAACTGTCAGTACCATTTTTTTAAGTCTTTGGTATGACTCGGCTGATGATTGAACCCACAACCTCCTGCATCTGAGAAAGATGCTCTAACCACTAGGCCACTGGAGTGGTGGTCTTTATACACATGCAGATCCAATAAAAAATTCTGATCTTATTAAAACTGTTTCATAAACACAATGTATGTCAAACTGAAAATATGGAACCTTTTCACAAAACTTTATAAATCCTTAAAATCAAATCTTAATTACCATATCTACTTCTCTAAGAATGGTCTAAGTTTGTCTGATTTTTAAAGAAAACATTATGCAATGGTTTGTTGCAGACTTTACTGGATGATTAATTCAAACACCATAGGAAGCTTCTTTTGAGCTAGACAGTGTGATAAGCTAGACAGTGTGATCTCCCCACCATCAGTCTGCTGATAATGCAAAATCGAGCACTGGGTATTTTGAGATGATGCCAAAAAATATCAGGTACTTTGAAATGATGCCAGAATGAAGCATTGGATATTTTAAGATGATGTCAAAAATTATGAGATTATGTCATAATATAGCATTGGGTATTTAAAGATGATGATGACAAAACTGAGCATTGGGTATTTGAATTTTAGCGGACACTAGACAAACTTTTTAAAGTTATGCAGCTTATTTCTTTGATGCAGTCAGACATTCAACATCGGTGGACTATATTTTATTAAACATGCTAATATTATTAATCCTTCATCATTTCTGCATGGATTAAATATGGGCCATTCTATAGAATTGGGGGTGGGGGTGCATCCAGTTTATGTATGCGGGGGGGGGGGGTGTAAAAATGTATGTATGTATGCATGTAATGTATGTATGTGCCTGCATGTATTCTCTTGTACTGATGCATACCACTGTAAACAATACTGATAATGTTCATGCTAAAAATAATCTTATTAGAAGTTGTAACTACTAACATATGTAAAATTATGCATATATGTATGTACATTACATGTATGTGTGTATGTCTGCTATTCAATAACATTAATGTAAATATTATTAAATATTGCTGAAAATACTGCTAATAATAACAATAATAATTATTATTTTGCACACACTGATATCTTAGAATTGTTACTTTTTAAAAGTTATTTATCCTTATCTCGGTTTCTGACATGCTCTCTCTCTTTCTCTCTCTATCAACTCAAATTCTGCTGTGATGGCCCAACCTAGCCACAGCACCATCCCAAGCTTTAGTCAGTTCCTAGTGATATAGTCCTTGTTAGAAAATAAGACATCGACCCTGATATTTATGTTCTGGGGTTGAGGTTGTACTGACAAAATAATGACAGCGTGTAACGTGTTCCAATGTTGATTGCCATCAGAACAAAAAGTCAAATTTTCAGGAATATCTCACATACTTGGCAGTCCATAGTGATGCTTTTCTACAAATTAAAGTCGTAATGTTTTAGTCTCACATTTCAGTCACTGGAATGCAATGGAAGCTGGGAATACAGAATTTGGTTAAAAGGAATTCTTAATATGATTTTGGCATTCCCAGCTTCCATCACATTCCATGCAACTGAAATATAGGCCAACAGAACTTGAAAACAGGTTAATTTACTTGTGTGAGAATTTGAATTTATTAGAAGAAAAAAAACTGAGCAAGTGAAGTCCAACTAAAACATTATGACTTTAATTTGCATAAAAGCATTGATATGGGCTTCCAAGTGTGAGATATTGTTGAAAATTTTACTTTTCATTATGATGTTGGTCTACATCAAAACATGCCACACAGTGCCATTAAACAGACAATAAGACCTCAAATCCCAAAACATAAAGATCTGGGTCAATATCTTACATTGTAGGACTACCCATAATGTGTGCTGAAACTGCCAAGCAAGTGGTGGTGGATAGAGAATCATCTGAGGCAGTCAATGTAGACTCTGGTGTCCATCAGGGAACCATACTAGGATAACTCCTTTTCCTTTGCCATATTAATCACTTTCCAGACTGTGTGAAATCTCAGGTCAGGCTGTTTGCAGATGACTGTCTCCTTTACAGAACAATTCAAAACCAGAGTGACCATCATAGAGATGATCTCACAGCCCTCGAAAAATGGACATCTGATTGGGGTATGAATTTCAATAACCACTAAATGTTAACTCATGTGTATGACCAGTAAAACAGCAAAATCATCTCACTTCTACACCTTAAATAACCGCATACTACAACATGTCAGTGAAAACTCTATCTTGGACTAACACTATCTGAGGACATCACATGGGAATTGCATATTATCAAACTGACCAAATAGCAAACATTACAATAACATTTCTAAAATGAAACCTCAGACACTGTCTGCAGACATGTAGGTAAACTACCTATCTAGATAGCACTAGTCAGAGCCATGTTAGAATATAGTTGTGTTGTCTGGGATCCGTACTACATTAAGGATATTGAAAGAATCAAGAAGGTTCATTACCAAGCAGCAAGATTTATATCTGGTGATTACAAAATCAGAGAAGCAGGATGCATTACCAAAATGTTAACTGACCTGAGTCTATCAACACTCCAAGACAGGCTTAGTACGAATTGTTTTACATATCTCTGTAAAGTAGTCGAGGGGTTATTGCCAGCTCTCTCACCAAATATATTTTTAAAACCATTAAGAAATAAACACGAGATTAAAGCCAAATCTTTTCCAAATTTTAAAAGTATAAACATTGCAGAAATACTAGTATCAGAAAATAGTACAATAGCAGAACAATTTAGAAATTCTTTCTTCATAAAAACAATGGTGGACTGGAATCTACTGAGTGACTGTTGTGTGCGCCCAATCAGTGGGAAGCTTCAAGACAACTCTTGAACAATACTGCAGAATTTCTAGTTGGCTCTCTCTTTTCTGGTGAATTTATGCTGTAACTGGCCTAGTCCTACAATGTAAGACATAGCACACGGTGGTTTTGTTTTATTGCTATGTCTTACTATCCAAATAACAGCCTTGTATAGCGTGTTCCAATGTTATTGACATCAGAACAAGTAATCAAAAGTTTCAGGAATATCTCACATTTGGCAGCATATATCAACACTCTTTCACTAATTTATGTGTAATTAATATACTTATTGTGCTGTCTTTATCCTGGCAGAATGAAAATATGACACTAGCAAATGGACGCATTTTCATGCGCCGCTGACATACATCTGAAATTGGTGCAATGCAACAGTAGTTGAGGTGTGCCAAAGTATGTTTAAGTAGGTTCATGTGGCAGATATGTTTCTTGAACGAAACAAAACACTGCTTTACAGTTCCAATAGGCATAATATACTTTTATTCATTTCGTTAAAGAATAATATGTCAACATAACCCAATTTCGGCATTCCCGGCTTTCATCGCTTTCCAGTCAACTGAAATGTAGGCCAACGAAACTTGAAAACAGGTCCATTTCTTTTGTGAGAATTTTAATTTAGTAGAGAAAAGACATCAGAGTAAGTAAAGTTTGACTAAAACATTATAACTTTACTTTGCAGAAAAGCGTCGTTATTTTAATTGACAGTTGTGTGAGACATTCCTGAAAATTTGACCTTCATTACCATCTTAGTCGACATCAAAACACTACATAGCGCTGTTAGTTAGGCAGTAAGACCCTGACGCCCAAAACATAAATATCAGCGTCAAGGTCTTACATGTAGGACTATAACTGGCCCTGCACTGTACATATCCGATTCAGATTCAGCCTGAAACTGCAAGCATTCCCCAAGGGATATGGATGCACGATGATCGAAACAAAGTGAATAATCGCCTTATAAAATTATGCGTAAAAATATTTTCTGAATTTACAGCCATTAATGAAACAGTCGATACTGAAGGAGTACATGACCCGTATAGTTGTACTTTTCTACTCCTTTTCGAACTGGACCGCCGTCATTATTGATTATAAGATGCATAAAATAGGCAAAACATACACAGTTTAACATATTTTGAAGGGATAAATCAAATAAAACAGTATCAATGACTTTAAATGATACCTGATGCACTCATTCTTTGACCTGTGTCGATTAAAGTCTAATGGTTCAATGCAGTGTGGTTACATCCATTAACGTTGCCATTACTTTCGATTCACTTGACTGGAACTGTCCATCACGAAATTGTTTACATTGTTATCAGAAAAAAACTGCAAACCAGTCAGCAAGCAAGGTTTTCTTTAAAGCCCGGAACAAAAGTATAGTACCGATGATAAATTTGACATCAGATTAAAAATAAAAATAGAAAATACAAATATTGTCTTTTCTTAACTCTTACTAAAATAATGCATCTTTTAACACATGTCTGCGACACAGATAGGTAGCGATATTGATCTATAATTGGAAACTTCATGTTAATCACTATTACTTTTACAGGAATGGGAAAAATATGCACTAATTTTCATTTATCTAGAAAATTATATTCTTTCAACGACATATTAAAATGAATTTATTGCGGTACTTCAATTATTGGTGTCTTTAAGCACTATGTGACTTACGCGGTCAGGCCCAGTATTTTCCTGACAGGAACGGATTTTAATATCTATAATTTCTTTTTCAGCGTAAGTTTAATGTCATGACAGCTAAAATTCAAATCGCTCAGGCGTTTAGCAGTTAGTATATCAGAAACATAAACCATTTCTAATAGGATCTTTTGAAATCATTAAGCTTTAAACTATCCATACGGATTGCAGAATTTAAAAGCCATTCACTATAACATAAACGTGAGATATATTCAGCTAGGCTTTCTAAATAATCAAGTTCTTCCCAGATATTCCTTAAATTTAATTGAAGTAAATCACCACACAAAGTAGGTACGAGGAAGATCAATAAAAAGAATGGAATATCCTAGAGGAGTGGCAATATACCAACTGCACATAACTGCTTAAATCATATTTCAAGAAATTTTTGTAACATTCATTATCATACATGTACCACACAAAAAAAAAAAAAACACAAGAAAACAAAACAAAAAACAAAGAAAGAAAAGACACCAAAACAACAGCAACAACAAAGAACAAGGACAAATTGTTCAATATGTTGATGTAAATTCTGTACTGCGTTGTGGAGCTGTCGATAATCATCAGGAATTGTATTATGTTGTGGCTGTTCTCGGTTTGGAGCATTAGATAGCATTAGGTATGATACCTAGAAATGGAAAAAATTACACACACACACACAGACAGACAGACAGACAGACAGATAGATAGATAGATAGATAGATAGATAGATAGATAGATAGATAGATAGATAGATAAATAGGTTGTCGTCGTCGAGTCGACGAGGATCACTCAAGTCATCCGAGGGTTGGAGGGGCTGGTTCTGTTCTGTACGTGCGCAGGTGGCTAATGAGGCAAATCCTTGCACGGAATGTTCGTTTCCATAAGGGACAAGGGATGAGTGGGACATCTCCAGGAGGATTGATGGCACGCGATTTGCTGGCTTTCCTCTTCAGCTCTGCAGCTGCTGTCCAGTTAGATTCGCACAACTTGGAGCCTTTGTGCGCGGAGGAACGCCAAGTGACTCGATCGCTTGCTGTTCGCTCCGTGAAGTCAGTGTTTATGTTGAAGGCTTTAAATGCAGTTTTCAGATTGTCTCTGAAGCGTTTATTCTGACCTCCGTGGGATCGCTGTCCTTGCTGTAGCTCGCCATTAAAGAGTCTCTTACGCAGCCGGTGGTCTGGCATGAGTACAACATGTCCCGCCCAGAGTAGCTAAGACTGCATCAGGATGGTGTGGATGTTTGAGAGATCTGCTTGGGCGAGTATCTCAGTGTCTGGAACCTTGTCCTGCCACTTGATGCTGGGGATTTTCCTGAGTTTTGTGGTGTGAAAGTGGTTCAGCTTCCTGGCATGGCGTTGGTACACCGTTCATGTTTCGCATGAGTAAAGCAGTGTGGGGAGTACAACTGCTCTGTAGACTTTTAGTTTGGTCTGGATGCTGACGCATCTTCTATTCCAGACGTTGGCATACAGTCTGCCGAAACTTACGCTGGCTCTGGCATTGCGAGGGTTTACCTCGTCGTCAGTAGTGACGCTCTGTAACAGTGTACTGCCAATGTAGGTGAAGCGGTTCACTACGTTCAGTTTTTGGCCTTTGACGGTCATGTTGGGCTCAACGTAGGGCTTTCCAGGGGCCGGCTTATGCAGGACTTCAGTCTTCTTTGTACTGATGGTTAGAACGAAGCTTGTGCAGAAGCTAGAGAACTTGTCAAAGCTGCATTGCATGTCGGCTTCTTAGCCAGCGTTGAGGATACAGTCATCATCAAATAAGAATTACTTGATGGTGTCTGTCATAACTTTGGTTTTCGCTCGAGGCCTCGTGGGGTTGACCAGTTTTCCATATGTACGGTACCTTGATTCCGATTCCATCATCTCTATCTATTAAAGCATTAGTCAGAATGGCGGAGAACAATAGACTGAACAGTGTTGGTGCCAGAAGCAGGGGCTTTGCCACTGGAGAGCAGACATATCGCTTTCTGTGTCTCGATCAAGGTTGGAGGGTCATTCAGTGCTTCGTTGATGGGTAACTGGGGGAGACCACTGATGGCTTCACCGTTGATGGCTGAAGGGCGATTAAGGACGCTGTCAAAGTGATTAGCCTATTGAAGAATATTCTCTTTGTCAGAGATTAACCTGTTCCGGTCTGCGCTGAGAAGGAGGTGATGATCCAAAGGATGTAGGTCCATACACTTTTTCATTGCGTTGTAGAAGTTCTTCATGTCATGCCTGTCTACGTAGCACTGGATTGCTCAGCCATGTGCCTCGCATCTGACGGTAGAGTTCTACGTATATTGTTGTACGCGTCTTTCCTGGAGGTGGATTTGGGGTTGTTTAGGTAGGTTTGAAAGAGGCGGTGTTTCTCATCCAGCAGCTACTTGACCTCGTCGCAGTTCTCATCATACCAGTCTTGGTGCTTTCTGGTTGTGGGTCCTAGGATTTCCGAAGCTGTGCAGTAGACCAGTTCTCTGAATGCCGCACAGTCGGTCTCCACATTCTGATTGTCCAGTGGGGTGGATTTAAGACGTTCTTCCAAGGCATCCACGAGAGACTGTTTGGTACTGGTGCGTTTCAGCTTGGTGACGCTTAGTCATTAAGGAGACTTCGTTCACTGTGGGCGTCTTTTAGGCTGAATGTGGGTGTTGAGCTTGGTGATGATGAGGCGGAGGTATACAAGCAGTCGGCACCGCACAAGGACTTGGTCACATGCACATCCTTCCTGTCTCTCTTCCTGACATTGACGTAATTGATGAGATGCCAGTGCTTAGGGCGAGGGTGCATCCATGACGTCTGGTTACGGGTAGTGAGGAGAAAAACTGTATTGGTGATCAGCATTTTATGCTCAGCGCATGTCTGGAGCAAAATGAGACCGTTGCTATTACAGTTGCCCACTCCGTGCTTTCCTAACACTCCATCCCAGGCAACGTGATCACAGCCTACTCATGCACTGAAGTCGCCAAGAATGACGAGCATATCTACCATTGGAACGTCAGCAATGACGGAGTGAAGATCCTCATATAATCTGACCTTTACTTCATTCGGGTTGATGAAATGGGATAGGTGGATAACAAGAGTGACTTGCGCGGTGACTTTGTTTTAAGTGAGGAAGAGTTGTGCAATTCGTCGACCTCTCTCGCCAAAAGCCATCTGAGTTCATCAGCATGACAAAGTTGAGACGGCCGGAGACGGAGTTGAGTGCAGTGGATGACCAGGACGTCCTACGTGTCTCCTCGAGCTCTTTAAGCGCTCTTTGGCGCCTTGCTTGGAGTCGCCTTTCTGCCCGTTGACCAGCTGGTGTTTGCTTCGAGCAGGCTGCCGGATCCAGTCTTCACATGCTAGGTAGACAAAGCATAACTCGCCAGTCGAGACATTTTTCCGTTATATGGCCACTGCGCACGCCACAGCTTCTTGGAATCACAAGTGAGAGCTGAGTGCCAAGTGGGGACCAAAGGTGGGCGAGCTACCCTGAAGGAGTACGACTGCTTCACCCAACCAGAGGTGCTACCCCTCCCCGAACACACCATACACCCCATATGGTGTCATTTGGTTAATTACGTTCTTAATTCTAAGATCCTATGGATGTTTGTAAAATTAGAATTAGAGTGAGTCATATATTTCTGTACTATTTCATTCATAAGTTCCATGATCTATTTTATGGAACAATGTAATAAATATCACGTCATCCAAGGATGAAATATATAGCGTAAAATATCAAACTGTCATAGTTTCTGATTGGTTAGATTGGTTAGACCTTAAAGGCGCTTGTTGGTGCTTGTCATGGTGTTATGATCATTATAAGTAATATGTAAATCTTCATCCTTTCTACAATATTACAGGCATCATATTTATGTTCGAATGGAGAAATCAACATTTGTATGCTTCTTGTTTGAACTTTATTTTGTAACACAACTAACTTAGATCAAACTTTTATACCATCCGAACTTGCAAATAAACCATATTATCTCATTATGCTGTTATAGTTGGCTCTGTGTTATCAATATTTTATCACTTTTCTGAAATTGTTGAGTCTAACTCAATATAGCTTTGTGACATCATACGTGTTGTCAAGACATTTGAATTTATTTCCGTTCTATTCAAGGCACAATCCAGATATTACCATACGGTCTGGACACTTGAGTGTATTTTTTGTAATTATGAAAACATGCTCCAAGAAAATTTGAAGCGTTTGAAAATATGAGTGGTTAGGAAATGTTCTGACATAAGTGAATCAAGGTTATAAATTTGTATTTAAATTTAAGAGACAGAACATCGTAAGCAGTTTAATTCTGCGCCACCCACCACATAATAAAGTGATTCGATTAAAATCTTTCTAAAGAGTTAAAATAATGGGAACAAATGCTTTGATAAAACTTACAGCCAGCGGAAAAATCGTGGTTTAATTTGATATCAATTATATACTGCTGGTCTGAGATACTCTGTGTCTAGTGATTGTATAATGTGCTGGAAAAGGAGTACAACTGAGAAATAGCTAGCGACAAAACTGGATATTTATAAATATTCAAATAGATGTTCAATACACCATTCCAAATTCACAAATTAAACTTTTCTAAGAATTATCTCACACGTGTTATTGAGTAGATTTAATATTAAATAGAAATGGTCCGATTGGTTGACACCAAGACTAACCTGTCAAGAATTACATTGGGCTGTAGTGCTAGCCTCAACCATTGTATCAATTTACCAATTTACCAACATAAAGCATATGGGTTACTTGTTTTAGACGGAGTAATCCATGTCATTGGCTATTTATTTCGTACAGACAACCAGTTGTATTAGATGCACATCAAAATGATTATAAAATACATCCTTGTTGAACATTGAACCTAAAACTGTAAAATGTGCGTTTGTATGTACCTATATGTCTCATAGAAGCTTGACACTTTTTCAGATTTTCCCCGTGCTGGACACGTGTTTCTATGTTATATGCAGTATGCAGAAAATGTGCATCAGCAGATTGGTTTCACAGCAATAATATGTGACATTGGATTATTGGAAAATAACGTGAATCGTTAGATGCTCAGAATCTTTTTTAGTATATAGATATACACTTCAATATTGTACGCAATCTCAGATCTCCGTAGTCCTATGAGTACCTCTGACAGACAACGATAGCATGTTATGTTTTGAGGTCCTTTGGAATTGTCCGTATCCTATCAGCAAAGAATTGCAAATTTGTGTTAGGAAATGTTATCGTTAGTGTTACGAGTCTATGCACTTAAAATAAGTATCAGAAAAGCGTGAAGACAACAAGCTTTGTAAAATTTAACAAATAATTTACTTCCAAAGAATACAACGTGAAAATGAGAAAAAAGAACTTACGATATTGCGAATTAAATCCAAAAATGATCCAAGAATGAAACACACGAGTCCTAGTAATAAAAGGTCATGAATGAAATTGAGTTCAAGTTCTGATAATATCCAAAATTGAAGCCGATAACATGTATGTTATGGTCAGCGAAGTGCAGATGTGTCAACAGTCTCTTGTTGAATCACAGAAATATTATTCCAGGTTTGAATTCAGTATATATTCCAATGAATCTCTTTATCCAAGAATTTTGTGAGAGCACTTTTGTATTTCCAGAGAAAAGAATCACTTGTATTCAATAATTTGAAGAAAATAAAATTCAATCCAAACTGGTCACAAAATAATACAACTTAAAGTGCTAGATGTTAAAGGACGACTGGTAAAAACTTCACAGGCACAAGATAATATAGTTTTCTGCTTGATCTCAGATCACATTAGCATTTGCTGAAACTACCATTACCTAACGGAAAATAACTTTCTAGAATGGTCTAACGAGCCTTGTTTACTTACAACACAATAACCTATAAAATTCACGTGTGACATCAGGTCACATTAGCTTTTTCTACAAACAACACAATAACCTATAAAATACATGTGGGAATCTCCTAAACCCTGATCCTGATCAACATAGTTACCACTTCTTGTTTACCTGAATGATAATTTGGTTAATAAGCACATATAAATAGAGCTTTATGAAGCTATTTTTAGATGTTTATATAAATGAAATATAAAAATCAATCAAGTCAATGTTGTTGTTTCTATAGATTTATACGCCATTTTAGCACAAGATAGGCTATATATGGCGGCCAGTAAAATTGGTGGAGGAAGAATCCTGGAAAACCCCAGAAAGAACCACCGACCTACAAGAAGCTACTGACAAGCTTTCTCGCATAACCACATCAGCCGAAACCGAGACACGAACTCAAGCAGACAAAGGTGAATGGCAGTGATCCGTAACGGTGATCGCTTTAGACTACTCGGCCACTCGGGGCCCCTCAATCAGGTCAAGCAGAAATGAACTCAGTTTTGGACAAGGTCAAGTCCAGCAAACAATGTTACATTAAAATAACATGTAATGAAATAAACAAAATTTAAAACTAACAGGAGACAATTAAATTAAATATATAACACTTCCCCTAATAAAGAAAACAAGTTACGCAATAAAGTTTTCTTTTTACAATTAGTCAAATACACATGTGGTAAAATAATACGATGAAATCTTATAAATGACACAAAGTATACATGAAAAATGATATATTTCTAAACACCTGCATCTGCTATTAAATTGTCCTTTCCCTTGATATGCCTGATAAAAAATATTACATTACTGCAGCAACAAACTCTTCCTAAATGATCTCTGATTTTTGTTTTCATCTTGCCGATGAAAGTAAGGGGGTTGTGATCACTAAACCCCATAATCGGAGAAGGAGCTGAAATAATGTAAACTTCAAAGTGCTGTAATGTCATTATCAAAGCCAAGCATTCCTTCTCGATTGTGGAATAATTTCTCTGGAGTTTATTTAATTTCTTAGAAAAATAGCACACTGGATAATCATCACCATTTTTCTCTTCTTGAATTAATACTGATCAAACCCCAATATCACTAGCATCTACAGACAGTTTAAATGATTGGCTGAAATTTGGTGCTGTAAGAACTGGTGCATCCTTAAGTATTGCCTTTATCTTATCAAAAGCCTCCTGACATGTGTCAGAACAATGAAACTTAATTTTCTTCCTCAATAAATTTCTCGTATAAATTACACAGTGTGCATGAAATAATATATTGTTATGCATGGGAAAGTGCGTCTGCTATTAAATTATCTTTTCTCTTAACGTGCCCGATGTGAAGCTTACATTCCTGTAACAACAAACTCAACCCTAATAGTCTTTGATTTTTATTTTACACCTTGCTGCTGAAAGTAAGGGGGTTGTGGTCACTAAACACAATAATCGAAGAAGGAGCTGACCTAAGGTAAACTTCAATATGTTGAAATGCCATTATCAAAGCCAAACATTCCTTCTCAATTGTTGAATAATTTCTTTGGTGCTTATTTAATTTCTTAGAAAAATAGCACACTGGATGATCAATACCATTTTCATCTTCTTGACTCAAAACTGCTCCAACCCCAACATCACTTGCACCAACAGACAGTTTAAATGATTGGTTGAAATTTGGAGCTGTTAAGAACTGGCGCACTTTTAGGTATGGTTTTCAACTTTGTCAAAAGCCTCCTGACATTTTCATTCCAAAGAAACACGTTTTTCTTACTCAATAAATTTGTCAGGGGTTCAGCAATTATGGAAAAATTGGAACAAACGTTCCGATAGTATCCAGCCATGCCCTAAAATCACATCAGTTGCTTGTCACTGATAGGCACAGGGAATTCAGAGATAATATTGACCTTAGCATATATAGGTTTAACTTGTCCATGTCCCACGATATGTCCTAGAAATGTTACACAAGCACGGCAAAACTCACTTTTGGATAAATTAATTGTCATACTAACATCAGTAAGTCTGTCAAAAAATTTCCGAATTGTCGCCTAATGTTCTTTCCATGTGTCGTTGTAGATGATGACATCACCGATGTAAGCATCATAATTATCTACACCAGATGTAATCATGTTCATTAAACGTTGAAAAGTAACTGGCGAACCCTTCATCCCAAACGGCATCACTTTATAGTGATAAAGTCCATCTAGAGTCACGAATGCCGAAATTTCCTTTGCCATTACCGTCAGTGAAATTTGCCAAAATCCTTTCAGAAGGTCAGATTTGGTGACATATTTTTCATTTCCGATTTTATCAATGCAGTCATCGATTCTTGGTAATGGAAATTAACCTGTTGTAGTCACAGTGTTCACCTTTCTATAGCCAGTGCACATGCAGAAATTATTTTCTGGTTTCGGAACAAGTATACATGGTGAACTCCATTCACCTTTGCTTTGCTCTATGAAATCGTTCTCCAGCAAATACTGAATTTCTTTTTCAAGCATTCCTGTTTGAGAGGTTTCATCCTGTACGGGTGTTGTTTCACAGGTGTGTAATAATTGTTTTAGTGCATTCTTTTTTTGTTGTTGCAAAGGTGGACGTTTCTGGTCCAGACTTTTCATAATTTCTGAATTCCGAAGATGTATTACTCCAAAGTCAGTAGAGTCCGATTGCATTCCTTCGCATAGATCCTCTCTGAGTGGTACAGGTACAACTAAAATAATTTCATGATTAACCTGGCTATCTCTCTCAACATACTGGTACTCCTTGTAATTATTTTTCACCCCGGAATTACTATTATTATAATTTACTTATTCATTTTCTTCTTACCTTTGTAAGGGCCGAAATACATAATCTGAAGAAAACTGTGATGAATAAGCAAGAGAGACAGAACTCTATCAGCAGACTCAAACTTTCCCTCCATTGTAGTTCTGTCAAACCATAATTTGACTTTTGACTTGAATTGCTGAGAGCCAAATTCAAGCATAATTAGCTGGAAAATTTCAGACATAAAATTTGATACTTTATCAGATTGGACAGATTTGGGGAGGCCGAACTGAGTTTTTTTTTTTTTTATAAAAAAAAGCTTTATCAAAGTTTTACTATTTGTTTTAATTTTAATATTCCTCCAAGAAATAGCCTCTGGGGATCTTGTTGACGCACACATTATGGTCAACAAGTATTGGTTACCTGACTCGGTCTTAGGTAAACGACCGACACAATCTACCATTATTCTGCTAAATGGTTCGTCAAATGAAGGAATAGGTTGCAGACGAGGCTCTTCTGAATGGCTTGTTTATACCATTAGACAAGTATGACAAAATCTGCAGTATTTACAAACATCACACATCACTTTTGAGTATTGACCAGTAGAAGTGATTCAAGACCTTGTGATAAATCTTATAAATCCCTAAATGACCAGCCAAAAAAGTTTCATGAGCCAGACTGAGAATTTCCTGTCTGTATGATTTTGGAATTACAGTGTGATAGTTCACTACTACTCGTCACCAGCAGATACCTTGGGAGGTCACCATTTTCTCATAAGAATCCCACTTTTAATGAAATAATGAACAGGTAACTTCTGTGACTTAAGTTTCATTAATGACTCTTTGAAGCAAACAGGAGATCTCATGATCTTTTTCCAATTCGACGACAAGTGATTGTCGTTTGTCATCCTGATTAGAATAAATAGAATGAGTAGCTAAAAGAGGATCACTGTGATCAATACGTTTTGATTGATCCAAAACAAGGAGTGAAAGCGACCTCATCAAAAGTCTGAACAATACATGTGTCAGCTAAAGGAATACTTTCCTGATCGACATCAGTTTTAAGAGCTTTATTTTGACATAGCCCTAGTAACTGCACAAGCTGGGTATAAATCAAGCAATTATTTTTCAATAGGATCGACTTTCTGATCCAAACAAGGCTTGTCAGTTACAAGGGCATTAACCACAACCTTGTCTCCAGCTAGGTTATTGCCTAGTAATAAATGATTGCCCTCAATGGGTGAAGACGTCACTCTTCCGACTGTCACAGGTCCTGAAACTAAGTCTGATGACAAATTTACACAGTGGAGAGGAACATTAGAAATAAGAGCATTTGGAATAGGTCTGTCCTGATTCTGTCGCTTATTTTTCAATTTATATCAACCATAAATATCGTATCCGTTCTTCTTGCAATAGATATATGCAGGAAGTGATACGGATTTCTGATCAATCTTATCAGAAACTTGATTTCTAAAAGTTGTGCCAGATTGAAATTTGGAAGGGCTCGTATTAGGCTAAAATACTATTTTACCAGACGACGACTGAGTGTAAAACCTACTTGCAAAAGAAAGTTTATGAGCTAAGGAATACTCGTCAGCATTACGAGCAGCATTTTCCAAGGTTTCGATCTTATTTTCATCAAAATAAATTATAATGTCACTATGGACACAGTTCTTAAACTCTTTAAGTAATACGAGTTGCCTTAGATTTTCATAATCTTGATCAACTTTCTTGGCTAAGCACCACCTATCAAATAACTGCTCATTTTCTCTTGCAAATTCGACATAAGTTTGTCCCGCTTCGTTTTTTTTCAAAGTTTCTGAATTTTTGCCGATAAGCATCAGGGACTAGCTTATAGCCCTTTAAGATGCATTCTTTAACCAGATCATGGTCCGCAGTCTGCTTTACTGACAGAGATACATAGATGTCTCGGGCCTTGCCAAAATGTGCACTCTGTAAGTATAGAGTCCAATGCTCCCATGGTCATTTCGAAAATTAAGCAATTTTTTTCAAAATGAGGAAAATATTTATCTACTTCTTTTTCTCTAAAAGGGTGCACTAACCTAGTATTCCTAATAACATCAAAACTTAAATCTGTATTTTAAGTGCAGATGTGCTTTTTACTTGCCAGCTCTAATTCTCTTAATCTAAATTGATATTCCCTTCTTCCTTCTCTCTTTCTCTCTGTAATTCTACTTGCATTTGCATTTGTTTCTCTTCTTTCAGTACCTGCATTTATTTCTCTCTCTCCTCTTTCTCCAATAGAATTCGTTTATTTTTCTTTCTGTAACTGCATTTGTTTCTCTTCTCTCTGAAACTGCATTTTTTCTTCTTCTCTCTCTCTCTTCTTTCTCCAATTGCATTTTCGTTTGTTTCTCTCTCTCCTCTTTCCCCAATAGCATTTTCTATGTCTTTCCTCATCTAATTGCATTTTCTTCTCTTCTTTCTCCAGTTTCATTCTCCTCTCTCTTTCCTCTTTCTGAAGTTCAAGCTTTCTTAACTCTAATTACATCTTGTGTTTTAATTTTAATTTGTTTACTTTTATGTTGGAGTCTGATACAGACTTAATAATCAAAACAAACTACTTACCCCCCCCCAACAAAAATAATATATATATATATATATATATATATATATATATATATATATATATATATATATAGATATAGATATAGATATATATCTTGCGAGCGCCCTGACTGCATACACAAAATCCATGTAAAAGTTAAAAGAACTGATATAAACTCTCAGAAAGTTGAAATAAACTTCCATACTCATATTTTCACCTAAACCACCCTAGTCTCGAAGTATTAAAGACGGTATCCGAGCATCCCATTCTCATCTGCCTCTCCATCCCCACCCCGACTCCCCAAAGTTTGCACTCATTTCCCCGTTCAAGACTGGTACCATGCTGATAAATGAATTAGAAATACTAGAAGTCGGAAAACTCGGTTGACAAAGGCTACTGGTACTCTCCTAAATGAGAAAACCAATAGGTAGCTTGCTAACTTTCGCCAAAAAGTTAACGCAGAGGTCTCTCCCCTCCCCGTCCATCAAGAAAATACTGTAAATGCTGCTAGGACGCCGCCTACTCGAAATAGGGTATTTTTAATTATACAAAAATGAATTTTTATGAATGAAGATGAATAGGAACATTATATTACACAAATGGAGTTTGAAAATATGCAATCGCAATACTTCTTTACCATACACAATAATTTCAGAAGAAACATTGATAGTTTTAAAGAAGCAATTTAAAGGACACAGCCAACAAAACAGAGAATGCAAACAAACAATTATGCAAAGAAAAATATATAACAACGAAATATGAAGGTAATACACCTTCACAGGAATGACCCGCTTGAAAACATTGCTGGCATTTATCAAAAGATTATTTCATCTATGTACCATACACTTTTATCCCTGAGAATGACCTCATCAAAAGTCTGAACAATGCATGTGTCAGTTAAAGGAATACTTTCCTGATCGACATCAGTTTTAAGAGCTTTATTAACTCCAACATTTGTATATTAATTAGATTATTGTAATCAATCTGTAAGTGTTGCTCCCTTTTATATATGTGTGCTAATTTCCAGATTGCAAATGAATTAACCTATTTTCTCGATTATAATATGAGTCCTACTGCAAACAACACAGACCTTGATCTGTTGTCGTACAATGTGTCAGTATATCAGGGTCCATGTGGTCGGTTTTACTGATTACTTCTAACAAACTACTTAGACTCGGATCTATATGATGCTAAGGCAAATCTGGATATGTGAAGTTTGCTGTTGGAATCGACCTATAAGCGGCTCGATGGTACAGTGTACCCAGCTTTACGTCGTTTCTCCACATATCTGTTGAGTTGCTATTCCGAGGCAAAGAGGCAGAAAAAGGGTTTCGTAAACATTGGATTTTCGGAACAAATTGATGCCTAAGTCCACATTCACATGAAAGCTGCACTAGCTGGACTACAGTGTGAACTTCAGCATTGTGAATCAAATCCCAAATAATCCCAAAAGTTCTATCACAAGTCCACAAGTAAAGAGTGTTCAGAATGAATTGCAGTTATTGAATGTGCTGATGTCCAAAATTTCGGACGATCAGATATGTCGACAGTCAAGATGTATCACAAATATATAATCTAGAATGCCCTTGAATTTATTCATAGTAATCCTGAAATAGTGATTTAGACCAAAATGTCAATGGAAACTTTGTGATTCTAATGAATAAATTTTAAATAAACGAGTCATCTCAAATTATATCTAAACACAGCTGAACTTATAGTAGGAATGAAAACCTTGTTTACATTTTTAACCTTATATACAAACCTAACACCGAATAAGATGACCAGGATGTGGTTAATAAATTCGCTTCTAGAGCCTCCTAAGATCAAAAGGTAATGTAAACATGTTTACAAACATTATCTTAAGGTTCACTCTACAATAATGAGCAAACTTTGGTAATGGAATACGTTGTTTATAAAAGACCCTTAAAATCTACAATCATGAACGACTGACAGACAGACAGACAGACAGAAAGATGCAGACCCTGACAGGAACACAAAGTGGATGTTAATACCCCAAACCCATGTTATGACAGGACCACTAGATATATGCTCATGTACCAGTCCATACTGCTGATAGAACCGCTCAATATATGCTATTGTCGCAACCTTTGCTACACAAAACCACCCGAATAATTGTTATACTAGAGTCATTAGTAGACGATAATGTTCAAATCCGTATTGGTGGTGGAACCATTAGATAGATGGTAACGCCCCGGTCCATGCTGATGACGGTACCGCCAGATATATGCCATTGTCTCAATCCATGCAGCTGATATAAGCGCATGAAAGATGGCAATGCCCTAATCCATGCTAGTGATAGAACTATTAGATATATGATAGTGAGAGGGAAAGATCTAACAGAAAGATGATATTGCCCCAACCCATGCTCGTGACAGAACCACCCTATATATGAACACGTGCCCGTGATAAAAATCACCAGAAAATGATAAATGCCCCAAATTCATGATCATGATAGAACCACCAGATATATGATAATGAACAAAATCATGCTAGAGATAGAACCATTAGATAAATGATATTGTCACAACCCAAACCCGTGATATAACCACCAGAAATATATTGTTAATGCTCCGACCCATGTCCGTGATAGAACCACCAGAAAGATGACAACGCCCCAAATCATGATAGTCATATAGTCACCAATTATATGATAATGCTCCAAGCGATGCTTGTGATAGAACTTCCCGACATATCACAATGCTCCAACCGATGCTTGGAATAGAACTTCCCGACATATGATAATGCACCAGTCCATGCTCGTGATAGAACAACCAGACAGATGTTAATGCCCCAACCCGTGATAAGAAAATTAGAGCTGATTGTTTGATTACTCCTGGGTGAAGGAATTAGTGCCTCATCCTGCAGGCATTTAGGTGTTCACAGAACAGTAATTAATTTTGCCTTCAGATCGTGGGCCTAATTAGTCCCTAACGTCCTGAATGTAGGTCCGTCATGAGTGAGAATGAACCCAACACGCACTCATGATAAAAAAGTTGGTATTCAGCTGAGATGGAAGGCACCAGGTGTCAACCCAAGCAGAATGTAACGCCCGCCACGATTGGTCGGCAGCGATGACGTCACATCAGGACACCTGTTTTTTTGACGGGTGGAAATGATTCCACATATCCGTCAGTGTAAGATGTCCGAGTGCGGCAAGGAGGCAAGGAACTCGGCAAGCCAGCCATGGATGACGTGTACTCCCCAAAACGCCAACCCGTACTTATTTCAAATTAAGTCCAGTTGTTACTAATGGACAATAAAGAATCCCAACAATGTGTAAGCCACCTATGCAATTAGCCGAATCAATTGAGTTAAAATAATTTTCCTATAAATAGTAAGATTTGGAATTTTATGTACAAAGTGTACTTTTTCCTCTAAATTTAAATAATACCAATCGGTGTAAGTCAAAATGACAATTATTACGCATAGGAATAAAACAAAATGCACAGTATGTAAAATTTTGATGGCGGTATCGAAATAATCGAATTAGGTTTAAGATAGAGGTTTTCTTAATTCCAAAATGAAAACCTCATGATAACAGGCAATTTGGTAGTCCTTAAAAGGACTATTTTAGTTGAATTCCACCCACTGACATATACTCTGATGGAGGTGAGTAGTGTCTCAGGGGACGATCTTTCAGCGGCCCAGGTTCTATCAGATCCATTAGTATCCAGTCTTGCGTTAGAAGTGGGAAGCAAATTGACGGCTCGTCCAGCCCATGATGTATTCTCAGTAAGGATGCAATCATGACAGACAGGTTGGCTGGACATTCCTGTAGTATTTCCCCTCTCATTTTTTTAATTTAGCCACTGCTTGTTTTAATTCGGAGTTACTGGGTCTGGTTATGTTCTTCGGAGATTCTTCCCATTTGCTGAGTATGAGGGTGTTAATTCGTCCATAAAGATTTGGGCCTCTGCTACATTGTGCCACAGGTTTTTCAAACCGTAGTCTTCCGAATATCCCTAGGCGACATGTCTGTTTGCCTGATACAAGTCATGTTTATACACACTCGGTCCTGTCGGCTTGGGTGGTGAAGTTAATGCAGGTTCCAGTTGATTTGACGGGGATGATGTTGGCAGTGGTGCTGAAGGTGGTGGTGGTGGCGGTGATGGAGTTAAAGTCAACTTTCTTCTAGTCACTGCTTCAAGCTGTTTTGGTGTTGCAGTCGTTTATCTTGCACAGCCGTAGACCCTTCTTGCAGTTGAGTGGGTTGTATCTTTTGTTTCGTCTTCGGTGGTGGTGTAACGGACATTTCCAGCTGCTGTACGGCTCTTGTCTTGGTTTGGCGACTGTAGACGGTTTGCTCGAAGTTGTTTTGCTGTCAGCTCTCTAGGTTGCGGCACAGTCGTTCTACTATTTCGTATGTTGTTTACGCCATTGTATCTTCTTCTAGGTTTTCCCCATATAAGAAGTAAGGTTGTAATTTTATCCTGAGCTCTCAAGCTCCATCCTGATGCTACAGAAAAACCTAGGCCTTTCAATGCATTCATAGCTTGAGCGGGTATCATTTCCATCGCTAGCGTCGAACCACTAGTGTTTTCCTTTTATTGTGGGGTGGGGTGGGGGGCTGTTAGTGAGGAGTTGGGGGAAAGTGATTACTAATCGGGTATGAAATGAACCTCCAAATTCCGAATTAGAACGTCTATAAAACAAAATGTGGTGATCTTTGATGAAACTGTGTTTTAAACAAGTAAATAAAGTGATAAAGGTAATTGGAAATAACCACACTTCAAACTATATTTAGAACCTTTGGATCAGGTTTTGAGGGAAATATAAGTGGATTCTAGAGGAATGGCACAAACACAGTAACAGAATTTTGCAAATCTTTAGACAGTACACCCACACACACGCGCGCGCGCGTGCGAATAAATAACAAATCCCCCAAAAGTAACACAAACGAAGAACTCACGAAGAAGTGAACGAAAATATTTATTTCATTTGTTATGGGCAAATAGTAATATATTGATCTTAAAAAGCACCATTTATTTTCAGATCTGTTCTGCAAGTCTTTTTCTCGTTTAGTTATTGCGCATTCAACGAGAAGTCTTGACAAGGCCCGTACTGCAAACAGAAATAATAAATAATATATTTTATTAAAACACACCTGTACAAAGGTGCGTTTGGAGGACTTAAGACGATATGCTTTTCAAGCTTGTCTCTTAGTCATAAATTAAATTTCTCAAATCCAAGCGTTACATTTTCAGTGTATATTATCATAAGTTATATACATGTTTCTCAGCCAATAAAATAAACCGTTTGAATTAATTGTGCTTTTATTCAATACAGTTTCGACATTCGTACCAATGTTTGCAATTTCTCACTAATCTGTTCTCTTGTGCCTATATGCAAGAAGACATATACATGTAGTGCATAGTAACATAAATGCCATTTTACTTGATCCCTCTATTACTATATATATAGCCATCCCCTCCTACCCATCTACATAATTGCCAACATATTAACATGAAGACAAAGATATCCAACACATATATTCACATATATTCATTTATGCATTCGCACATACATACATACATACATATATACATACATACTGTTGTATATATATATATATATATATATATATATATATATATATATATATATATATATATATATATATATATATATATATATATATACACACACACTTACTTACTGAAAGTATCCTACTTTCCAATGCCACCTGCAACGCCTCCCACTGCACCTGTAAAGAGCAAAACGATAGGTAGATAGATAGATAGATAGATAGATAGATATAGGCAGGGTCGGATCAATGTTTTCGCGCCCTGGGTAAACTATGACTTTGGCGATTCACCAACCCACCCGACTCCGAAAAAAATTCACCTCCGTCTAATTAACCGTCCTTTAAAACTCGGCACCCTTTATGGTCAGATCGGCCCTGAATAATCTGGTAGATCCAGATCGTGATTGGTTTGGATAAAAACTTTTGTATTAAAATATTGGGATCATAAAATTTAGTTTGATATACAAAGACTGACCGTGTATATATATATATATATATATATATATATATATATATATATATATATATATATATATATATATATATATATATATATATATAATTGATCGAGTTGAATTTTAAGGATATATTCGGACTGTACATTTACCATTTTTACAATTTCAAGTTGAAATTTTTTTTCATATGTATCTTGCACATCTGACTGTCCATATGTAAGATCAGCCAATAATAGGGATTACAGGGGTCTAATACTAATAATTATGTGCTTTCTGTGGCTGAAATGCTTGAGTGGATATGACCACAACTACTGTCCTCAAACGTCATAAATTCTGGCATTTTCAAAATATGTGGCTTTTATTTAGGCATTATGGATTTTTTCGACTACATTCAAGATTGACATGTCTCTGAAACTGAACATCTGGACAACGTCCAAAAACTACACATCTCTGATACCAAGATTTGATAACAATTTTTTTTAGTTTTGTAAAAACTTCTGTTAACACGTTTTCGACGAATTTTACGTTGTAAAAATTACAACCGAGACATATTTCAATTACTTTGGCAAGCCATCACAACAAACAAATTAAAGGAACCAGGTGTTTTGAACTATTTTGTTATAATCGTATCATAATTATGTTTTCCTCGACGTAAGGATAATGTCCAAAATTGGATAGTAAATTGTCAGATTATGGAGCAGAGTGCTACTATCATATGCCCTTCAAGACATGTTAACATGCCTAGTAGCTACTCGCTCCCTGTCATAGTGCTTGTAAATTCACTATGTAACACCTGTGCTAAATCGTCTAGATAGATTATTTAAAATCTTGATTTATGGGATAAAATGGTTAAAACTCATTAAAAATTATTGAAACATTACGCAGAAGTATGACCAAGAATAACTTTAAAAGCCAGTGTCTTGATATGAAAAATTTGAATAAAACTAAGTTCTGTGACCAATTAAAAAACTGCAAACGGATTTTACACGATTATATTGTACGCAAAGGTCAGCTTGAGCAGGAGGGGTTTTGATGACAAGTGCACCGCACTTCCCGACCCTATGAGACCGTACTTGACTAACTTACTTAAAGGACGGAATCGTCGTGCATGTTACATTATGACGCATCGCTCCCATTAGTCTGGTTCATTGCTCCTTATTCCATAACACAGTCAACTAATCGGGAGACAGAGATTTTACTAGTTACCGGCCTATGAAATTGCCTTGCTGATTTTGGCCGGGTATCAAAGAACATGTTGGAAGGATCTGCGGTCAAAGCATTAGCGTTCCAAATATGTCTTGAGTACTCAGGAATCTATTTTTATAAAACAAGTCGGATATGATTGTTAATACTCTGTACATGCATTATTTACCACGTGAATCATAAACCAAATAAAAACAAATTAGGAGTCCTTTCCCTTTTTTAAGACACACAAATATGTATACTTAAATAATAGTCACAATTATGATATTTATGAGCGGATGTTATACCACCTAAAACCAGACTGATGATGAAAGAATATAAAGTTACCGATAAATTGTTAAAGAAATAATATTCGCAGTAATTATCCATTTTTTGATCGAACCATTAAATATGGTATGCATACATTAACTTACCAAAGAATATAGGAAGGATGAAGATTAAGATTATCAGAGGAAGTATCGAGCTAATTATGCTGCTACTGCTCGTTGCGGCAAAAGTAGTCCCGAAAAGCAAAACGGCCAGCGAAATCACAAAGAGCAGCTTCATCTAAAAATAGAACCGAAGATCGTACAGTAATGTCTACATGTTTTTGTCAATTTTTCATCTGTCTTAATAGTTTTAAATCTTATGTCTATCCAAATAATGTTATGGGTAGTTACTCATATATATATATATATATATATATATATATATATATATATATATATATATATATATATATATATATATATATATATATATATGCTCCTTCTTTGAGACTTGCGTTAATACTTACTTATTTAATTAATTACTTCCTTGCTGTCGACGAAAATATTAATGTCTGCTTTATCAGTGATTTTTATAATATTTAATCTGACAATATTATATTGATAAATTCTCGAAATCATTCCCAAGCATAATCGGTCTAGCTCAAAAAATATTTCAATATGCATAAAAGATTCCAGGGCACCAGGAAGAGAAAACCATAATAGTTTGTGGCTTCTTTCATGTCTGCAATTTTTCGAGCTCTACCAGACCGTGATTAAACTTTTCTATGTAACTGTAATGGTTAGTTCCTATAGTAGTTTTTGAATAAAAATGTTTAAGATTTTTAAAGAAACGATTTAAGTGTTGTTTATATATATATATATATATATATATATATATATATATATATATATATATCTGTAAATGGAATGATGAGAATATTTTCTGACCAAGAATCAAAATTTAAATTAGTTAAGATAAGATAAGAATTCTTTATTTCATACTTCATAGACTATACATCAAAATTAAAATATAGATATAAAGTAAAAACATCGTAAATATTCATAAAAGAACATATATATCATACATACAAGAATACAGATACATCTACAAAAATTAACTGCGCCCTACACTGTTAAGAATAAAATTAAGGGGCACATTTAAAGAGTAATTTGTTCCATTTGCTAATAATATGAGAATTTAAATGAATGCCATAGTTCCAAAGAGATTTCAATAAACAGTTCTTACAACTAGATATTCTTGTCATCATCGAGAATACATACTTTCTCATCAAAACTGAATACATTATAATTTACAAACATGTTGGAGGCACTGTTCCATCCAGAAAGACCTAATAGAAAACGAAGACTATTATTATTATAACCAATAACTAGTTTTCTTTTCTCACAGTCACTAAAGTTTGTCCACAGAGGAGCACAATACAAAGTGCATCAGTAAGATTTGAATAATCTAATTTTGATATTCAATGAACAATTCTTAAATTTACGTAGAAGCATGTTTGTTCGAGTACACAAAAATCGGTAATGTCTCTTCATATCTTCATTATCTGACCGATTGGATTCCAAAATATGACCCAAATACGTATAACTTTTGACATACGTAAGAGCATTGCCGTTAAGATGTACAGGGGGAGGAGATGGTAATCTGAAAGAAGTTGACTAAAAGACCATGCATACTGATTTTTTTATATTATAGAAGGTAACTAAGATACAGATGTGTTTTCAATTGCTTTAATTATTTTTCCTGTCTTCAATTCTAAAACTTGCGAGGTTGTCTTTGCTAATCCAAATTGTTCTAGAACGAAACCATTAAACTGACTCCACAGGGTTATGTGTACTTCAAGCTAAAATTATTAAAAATAATACGTCTCTTTTGATAGGGTTCAGAAATTTTAACAGCAAACATATATCTTTATTAAACTCTTGCATTATAAATTATGAAAGTCAACTAAGAGCAGGAAATGTCAAGTAGAACATAGCGAAATATTGTGTTAATAGATAATGAGTGCATTAAATGGGAGCCTAAACTATCATTTGAAAGAACTAAATTATTACTATATTGCAATTTGTATTTCATCCTTGATAAGTAAAAATGGGTTATTTTTGGCGTGATCACCTTACAACACATTAAGTTAAACAAAATTAACAGCGATGTCTAAAAAGGCTACAAAATGACCTTCAAAAATATTCATTCCTCATGGAATTTAACACGAATTATTTTTTGTTTCGATTTCCAATTTTCTTGACAATATTGGCAACTAATAGTATAAACAATAACGAAGTAGAGAGTTCGCACAAAATGCACGTGTTCTCTTATACTTTTATAAGTGCGTGACAAAATTGGTAATTAAAACAAATAAAGTATTGAATTGGTTACCTTGATCATCTTCCTTTTCCCAGGTAATCCTGGATCTCAGTGAGAATCTTCCTTTTTGCAGATACCGCACAGCGAGAACACATCTCGTTTATATAAAGGAAGTTTGTGGCTACCAAATGCGGAAGTTAGAGCTTTCTTGCCACGCCTGTCCAATCGGAACACACCTTTCAGGAAATGAAAAAGAAATATTTTATTACTTGACTAAGAGCCTATATAGTTCTGATTTTTGTCATTAAATTATTTTTAAATGCTTCTTGTATATACATATGGTCTGACAAATTGTTTCATCGTAGTTTGCTGTTGGTTCACTAGTTCCATATTTAAAAGCATTTTACGTTTTTGCTTCTGTTTTGGGCCTTAAGACGTTTTAAAACGTTTATTGACATAACATTTTAGCCTAATATGCCATCCTTTAGTTTACTATTTCTTAAAATGATCTAGTTTTAGTGCAATCATCTGCACATAAGTAAACGTTTTGTTTTTCGATGGACGAAAATATGGACACGTATGATACACGTTTTAAAGTGTGTGGGGCGAAAAGGGATGGGTCCAACTCAGATTTGTTTCCGTTTTAATTACTGAGGGTGAAGTGTTGGACTAAAATAAAATTTGACTGTGTTAGATTTCGTACAGATAGGGTACAAGAGCGATTGGTAATTGCCAAGGAGGATAAATTAGAAAGTGCACATACTAAGGAAAGAATGGAGGATGCAAGAAAAACTGCATCTGGTACTAAACTTTTTTTTTATCCACACTGGTATAGACAGTATTAAAAATATAATTCTTCAAAAAACGGCATGATACAAAAGTTGCATAAAGTTCAGTTTTAAAGTTATTGCAAACAATTCATTTTTTCATTAAAACTGGCGTTAAGAAATGATTGGAAATTAATATTTCAATACATTTATACCGTACTCATTTTAAAACAACAGAATAAGATGAAAATTTCAACTGCGCTAACTACAATTTTGGTTGAGGTGTAAATGGAAAGGGTATAGCAGTTCCCCACGAATTTCACCCCTGCCGGCATTAAACCACGAAAGACAACAAATGCCCCCTTCGATTAGTTTTCACTCAACATAACACAGCACGACGCGAAAAAGTAAAGTGAATCCAGTGTTAACACCCAGCCAGTTTCTTTCGACCAGTAAAGCTACTTTATAACGAGAGCAAAGTCTCTTAAAAACAAAGTTTTCCAGTAGGACGAAAGTGTTTTGTTATTATACCTATTCGTAATAATAATTCAATATTACATCTATTACCAATTTCTGCAACATCGGCTTCTATAAACCTACAAATATAAACTGTAATATGCGACAGCTGCAAATGAGAGAAGTGCATGGAAGGTGTGGAGAAACGTGGAAAAAGTACAAAGGATGTAGAGAGTGGTCATAAAAGTGCAAAAATGACTGTGGATAAGCGATGCGGGTAACAGCGATAAAAAATATATATCATTTGGCCAAGATCGTAAATTAAAAGAGCACTAAAATTATGTGGGAGAAGGTCTTAAGATAGGAAAGGAAACTGGGGAAGACAAAAAGGAATATATGAAACGGAGAGAGAAAAAAGCTGGAGATAAATTATGCGAACAGTTAGAAGAGGAAAAGAAACAAAACAAACCAACAAGAAAACGAGAAACATGTGAGTGAATGTGATCTAGTTAAGAACTTAAATGAGGCATGAAAATGTGTTAGAAATAAATTGAAGATAACCAGTGTAACACACTTATGAAAACAAGCCATAACAAAGTCTTCTCACAAGTCAAACTGTCCTTATTGAGTTATATTAGGTACACAAAGTCATGAATGTTCAAAGAAATGTTACAACGCCATTTCAGAGAGGTTATGACAGGAAGAAGAGAAATCAACTTTTGCCTGAAAGTAGTTTAAAAGCCAAACTAAAATAAGTTCAAACAGTCGTTTTCTTCGTGTTCAACGAAGTTGACTCTGTTCCGACACCTGTTTAAAAGCAAGTATTGAATTACTGTAACAAACGAATAATCAAATCCAAATACTTGAATACACTGAAATTAGGTGATAAGTTGTAACTGAGAATTATTAAATACTATTTGCCATGCAGCACTAAACTCAGGTCTTAATGTTGGCTTTTGAACAGATATTTAACATACCAACAAATTTTCACAAATAATTAGGGAATTCGATGAAGGCATAAAGCTAATATTTCCCATTTAATTTAGTACGATTGAAATTAACTATCTACAAGTACATGATATTCTACCAGGCAAATAATAAGCTAATCAAATTAGAACTAGTGGACCTAAGCATAATTAAATTTCTATGTTAGAAAGCCAACAAATGAAAGTGCTAAAATCAAACGTGTCACAGAGCCAAAGGTGAAATTTTGTATATCGGTTATTAGTCCCAAGTTTAGCCTCTTTTCTGCATATAGAATGACAAGAAAACAGCAAGTGCACATCCTTTGTATTATACACAGGAAACGTTATTACTTTAAGGCTGCAAAATATCAAAAGCAATAATAATTTGGATAATAAGACCGAATATTTTAGAGGCGTCAGAAAGAAATACAACGCAGCAAATAAGATTTTGAATTTGGTAGAGATTAACATGGCGATTATTTCCGCTGGAATTGTTGCAAGTTGAGGAGTAACAGTAAGAGAGATATGGTTCATTATCCTTTTGGTTTGGGTTTGACTTTGGAGCAACTCTACGGGGATTTGCTGCTAAAAAAAAATTAATCAAACGTTGCCATATAACAAATGTTTAAAATACTATGAAACAGTGAGCTTTGTTATCAGGGAGTTAAACAGCATTGATGATATAGTGAGCTGGGAAATAAGTGATAGTTATATCAGTCACGAGTAATTTAATAGTTAGCGAGTATAACATATACAAAGATATTAAGACTGCAGTCATGAATAAATTAAGAACGCCCAGAGCCAAAACACTAGAGAGCTGAAAAATATCTTTCAGTGGAAGGAACGAAGAAAAGGAGTAAGAGTTTATGATAAGATTATACAAAACAGAATATAAGTTGAAGTGACAAGTTTCAGTTGTCGATTATTTAGATTGCTGCAAGACGTATAGAAATCTATATTGCAATACTATGGTTATCTGAGAAATAAATCTATTTACGAATCTAATTTCGTAAGAGGAATACTAACCTATTTGTTTCCTTACAGATCACAGTGTTTTTGATTTCCAATACTTTAAATTAACTAAAACAGACAAATATTTTGTTACATCAATGACAAAGATGAAACAGGGACCGTTGTATTCCCTGATGGTTTCTTCAGACTTGAAATGTTCACGAAGCAAGACAGAAATGGAATTACTGCTAATAATGACACTAAATAAAGTATTCATATTGAATGATCGAAAACGCAGTGCTAAAATTCTCAATGCTATACTATAAATAAGAATTATACAATATCCTAACTTCATCTTCATGCATGTACTTGTTGTATCAGATAAAGTTTGCTGGCTTTGGACCCACCCACCCACACTCAAACAAAAATAGCTTTACGTTATGGTATCAAATCAGTAACACCAAAGATGACTCAAATGGCTATAGTTTATGTCTGCCTGAGTCTCTACATGTTATAAATTATTTTCGTAGGGACTTCGTTTCTTACAGTATAAATGATCATTACAAGCAGTTACAATGCGGTGCTATAAATAGAATAATTATAATTAGAAACGATGAATATGGAAAATAAATAGATCTAAACGGTATGTCTGAAACATAGTTTTAGCGTTGAGCAAATTGGAGATGATCAGTAATTGATTCTATTGATTTCCGCTCGTTTTCAAATGATTTTTTAAGCGAATAGTTCGGAAAGCAGAATGTTGTAACCCTAATTCACTCATTTATTGTAAGAGCCTAGACTCGTAAAACCTATAAGACACCAATATTAAATAATTAGTTCCCATTAAAATCTTTTCAACTTATAACATGTTAAGTAATATCTCTAAATGTATCACCTTTTATCATTTGAACATATAATTAAGAGCCTTAAAGCAAAAGTGATTTTACAAATAAAAATAAAATCCAGCTTGTGGAGGAATTCTTTTTCAATAGGATCGACTTTCTGATCCAAACAATGATTGCTAGTTACAATTGGATCAAATCAACCACAACCTTATCTCCAGCTAGGTTTTTGTCTAAGAATAAATGATTGCCTTAAATGGTGAAGACTACACTGTTCCGACTGTCACAGGCCCTGAGACAGAGTCTGATGACAACTTTACACAGTGGAGAGGAACATTAACACATTCTAATCCCTAAATAAGAACACTCTCATTTGAACAAGACTTATCAGAAAAAGGCAAAGTACCTGATAACAAAAATCTCTTGTGTCCGTTAAAATTTTAATAAGGATAGAACTGGCCGAATCATTTATGAGTGATATAGAACCCTTCAACATGAATGGTTCATAATACTTCATACTAAAATCAGACTGGGGTTTATTAGACCCAACAAATGTATTGCTTTCAATACAAGACCGTGACCTTTACCTCCTAGAAATAAGAGCATTTGGAATAGGTCTGTCTTGGTTATGCTGCTTATTTTTCATTATGTAGCAATCAGAAATATCGTGTCCTTTCTTCTTGCAATAGGTACACGTAGGAAGAGATATGGACTTCTGATCAATCATATCAGAATCTTGATTTCTAAAAGTTGTGCCAGACTGAGATATGAAAGGGCTCGTATTAGGCTGAGATAATGTTTAACCAGATGACTGCTGAGTGGAAGACTTAGTGACAAAAGAAACTGTATGAGCTAAGGAATACTCGTCAGCAGTACGAGCAGCATTTTCTAAGGTTTTGATTAGATACTCATCAAGATAAGTCTTAACGTCACTATGGACGCACTTCTATAACTCTTAAACTAATATGACTTGTCTGAGATTTTGTAATCTTTATTAACCTTTTTAGAAGAGTACCACCTATCAAACTGTCGTGCTTTTTCCCATGCAAATTCGACATAGGTTGGTCAGCTACTTTTTTATAGTTCCTGAACTATTGCCGATAAGCCTCAGGCACTAACTCACAACCCTTTAAGATACATTCCATAATCACGTCATAATCAGCACTCTGCTGTAGTGACAATGAAATGTAAATATCACGGGCTTTGACATTAGGTACACATTGTAATAATAGAATCCAGTACTCTCTTGGCCATTTAAGGTTTTTAGTAATTTTCTCAAAATGAACAAAATATTGATCTACTTCTGTTTCTAGAAAATGGGATATTAACTTGATATTTCTTAAAACATCAAAAGTGGAGGAGTGTTTTTCACTTACCAGCTCTAATTCTTTTAATCTAATTTGAAATTCCCTATTTTCCTTTTCTCTTTGCATTTGCATTTTCTCGTTTTCTTTCTGTCATTGTCTTTCTCTCTCTCTTCACTCTCTTTTTGCATTTTTATAATATCCGGGATTTAGAAAAGCATGGTGAATCAAAGTTTCAAAAACTAAATTCGTATCCCAGACGAGCCTACAATTTTCTGTTACGAGTATATGCTCTTAAAATAAGTAACAGTAAAGAGTGAAATACAACAGGCTTTGTAAAATTTAATTTAAAAATTTATTTCCCGAGAATACAAAGTAAAAATAAAAAAGGACTTACGGCATTCCGAATTATATCCCAATATAGTCCAAGAATTACAGAAAAATGTCCTAGTAATTTTAAGTCCTTAATAAAATTCAGTAGAAGTCCCAAATAAATCCAAAACCTGAAGGCGATGATGCGTCTATTTTAGCTCCTATAGTGTTAATGTTCCAACAGTCCTTTTGAAATATAATTCCAAGTGTGAATACACTATAAATTCCAGTGATTGTCTTTATCCAAGAATTTGTCAGAGTACTTTTGTAATTCCAGAGAAAATAATCACTTGAATTCAATAATTTGAAGAAATGAAATTTCTAGCCCAAATACTGGACACATCATATAATACAATTTCAAGGTGCTAGATCTTAAAGCAGCTGATAAAATCCTCTCAGTTACACTGTATTTATATAGTTCTCTACTTTACATCAGGTCACAATTAGCATTTTCCTATATATAAAAAACATTACATAATGGGAAAAACATCTAAAATGATCCTGATGTTTACAAAACAATTACCTTGTTCATGTATAATTCACTTAGGAAATTCCAAAACCTAGACCCAAATAAACATATTTACTTCTATTTATAACAATAATGATGATTTTAAACCCATGCATATAAAGAATAATTTAGCTGTGTATTAGTTATTTACAATGAATAAAAGTACAATGTCGATTTGGGTCAAGCAGAAATGAACTCAATTTTGGACAAGGTCAATTCCAACATACAGTCTTACATTACAATAGCATGTAATGAAATAAAATAAAATAAAACTAACTAACAAACAAAGCAAATTAAATATACATAACACATGGCAACATGGACGACTTAAGCAAAAGAATGCGACGTATATATTCAAAACTGGAGTATGTACTGCCATTGAGAAAACTATATAGTCATTTAATGCTGGAGTATGCCCTGGAATGGTTATAAACATTTTTATATACTTACAATTGGATTGGATAAATGAAAAGAGAAGATAGATAATACGAAAAGAACTGGATTGGATGAAGAAGAAATATTAATGCTTGGATTAGACCTCTTGTTAGTTTTAATGTGCCGAGTCAAATAGTATTTAAAGACGCATTTCATGCCAAGATAAAAGATGCTGCCTCCATAGTTTTTCAGATCAACATAAGTTGTTAGATATATTCAAGTCCAAAATAAAATTATCTTGGTTTACCTGTGCTTCATCAACATTTATTAAATTCCGGTAGATCATGTTTTGCACTGCAGAGTAGAATAGTCGTGCCAGAGTCATATGTGAAAACAGCAACTTCATGAAAACAATCAGTGCTACAACATGTGATGGGGTGCAATACGATCAAAGAGTAAGCAGAGCTTTGCACTTTGAGATATCACTGAAAAAGGCTAAAACAAAACTATTATTCTGGTAATCTACCAAAGGTTTTGCATTTTGTCAACATTTGTAAATTTTTAGGCTTATTACGGTGCATTAAACTTCACAGAATCATGTTTCAAAGATAAGCTTTGTCTTGATAACCACCGGTGCGGGATAGTTGCTTCTCATTCGAGACAGCTGTAAACGTTCTAAGGTTTAGATATATTGTTTGGCCTCCTATTATTTATCTATTACAGCATTGATAAGTCATACTTTTTGTGACGTGGCACGGAATCACGTGTACAAACTAGACCGTACTAAAACTCTTGGAAATAGGACTTTTATTTGACCCGGATCAATACTTATTTTTGTCTTGTTAACTTTGCAGAATACTGGTCTGGGGGGGGGGGGGGTTGTTGTTCCGTGCTTTGAGTTACGGGAATTGGCAGCAATATCAGCGGTGTTTGTATTTTGTAGTTTCCTAGACTTCCTCCACTAAGTATATTGACCACAATTATTCCCTGTAAATGTGCTAAGAAATGACATAAAAGCTGCAAAGCTAAACCAAACCCGAAAATGAACTAATGACCCGAACACATTAAGCTCCCCAGGCATACGGTCTAACAGGGTCATATGCGTCTGTAGACCTTTTGCATGATCCAAATAAACTTTTCAATGTAAACATGCGCATGATCAAAACAAAGTTTTCAATGTAAACATGTGCTGTTAAAGTGTTCTACTAACCGAATAAACTCTGTACACGTATCATCATCCTGTGTGAATGACTATGGGGAGTAAATTATAAACGCATATTGCTGTTAAATAATGTATTGTAAACATCAATATAAAATAATATGCAATAGAGTGTTCACCTTGTAAAGGGTACTTTCTCAAAAGTTTGCAAGAGTAGAGAGATTTTGTGGAAATAGATTAACAATAGACTCTTGCAGCGACCAGACATATTTGAAGTATCGAGAGAAACTGAAAAGTTAGATTTAAACAAAATGACTTTTTAACGTCCAAACACTTCGAGAGGAAGAAAACTAAAAAGGAGATTTTACATTCTTAACCTTGTTACTCCAAATTAAATAATCACACTTCTCAAACAAACACATTCAGATAATATAAGAAAGTCACCAGCAAGATCACTTCTGCAAAAAAACTGCAGTTGGTATTGATTATAATGGAGACCACAGTAAAGTATACAAAGCATTTTCAGTTATACGCAGCTCCTTCACTTATATATTAAGCTGTGTTATGAAAAGCATACAAGCATGTACCTTTCCAATTTTCTGAGCATTATTAAAATAGTCAAGTTGTTTTAGGTTGTAAGGGTTTACTGTACATAACAGAATAAAACGAATGTTTCCTCCTACCGGAAACGCATCCTTTACTTGTATAGCAAAATTAAATTATGTCAAATTAAGAGGAAGTATTATGAGTAAAAACGTTTCATTTTTATGGGTGTTAAAAATGAAAACTTCCTATTCCTTGGGCTATGGATACATTTTGTAACTAAAGAGGAGCACCACCGTATACAGGTAATGTTACCCGTCTGTTTTTACTGTTTGCACTTTTTGACCATGCATGCATTGAGTATGAACGTATAGATGTATTAGCTATTCGTGAATCGAACTGTTTTTCTACTTCACTGCAAGTCCTTTTCACACTGAGACCGTTATACCCTTGGACCAAGCAGAACCTAACGGGTCAAATTTAATAATAGCAAAATGTTAATAAATATTTATTGGGATAGTAAGAAAGCCTATTTGAAATCCACTACAATCTGGTGACAGTTATTTTCTAAGTGCATTGTATGGTTCCTTCACATAACTCAGGGCCGCTGGGATTGTGTAGATACTGTGTATCAATATTTACAATGTACTGTTAGACGTTTATTTGGAACAATTGCCGTTTTTTGTACGAATTTGTAAAATGACGTTGAAAGGTTCATATTTAAAAGTGATATGATAAAGAGACGGAACATTTCATTATGGTTACAAATGTATAAAATGGCATCGAAAGGTTCATATTTAAAAGTGATATGTTAAGAGACCGAACATTTCATTTTCGGATAGGGGCAGGCCAGGTTTTAACATTCTCGGCTCTCGGCTACCTTGAACATAATATTATTGCTCTGATTTATAAGCACCAAACAAACAAGTTGTATCCATTATATTAGATGAAAAAAAAAATTATCTTGCAGTACAAACAAATATCACCGTTCCTCCGCGCCCCCCGCCACTCCCCCCCCCCACCCATGAAAGGATCGGTCTTTATACTTCTTGTTAATTAACTGTTTATTACGCAAAATTTAGTTTACTTTGATTCTCAAAGTAAGACATATCATAACAGTAGTCACGTGTAAGATATATCTTTATTGATACACTTGCGGTCTCCAAACATCTGTCGCCACTAGAAACGAGGAATGAAGTTCTGTAACTTACAATGTTGTCTGAATTCTACATTACATCGTCAAGCTCACGTATGTCCGCGTGGGTTCGAATCTCGCGCTCGGCCAATGTGGGTATGCGAGAAAGCTTGCCAGTAACTTCCCGTGGGCATGTTGTTCTTATCGGGGTTTCTCCGGGTTCTTCCTCCACCATTTATACTGACTGTCATGTATACAAGGCTGCATGCGCAGGCTTGCAGGGCGGGTATCAAGCCTGCAATCCATGTTTTACAAATCCGACGCTCTACGAATTGATAGGGAGATAGACAGATGAAAAAGAGGACAGACAGAGAAACTGATACATAACTAGATAGACTGGTACATACGTTATATAGCATATGTAGGTGAAAAAGGAACCCTTCATATGCCATAATCATTCCCATTGTTTACGAACACATTATTTTTCTAAAATAATTATATTGCAAGCAATCCAGCTGCACATTGAAAAACGAACAAATAAATTTATGATATATATGTAAGAAAAGCAAATATAAATGTAATACACATTTGTATAATAGTTACGTCAGGGCATCATAAAACAAAAGTTGAATATTTCTTATTATGATTCATGATATACTTGGTTTGATTTTTTTGAGAAAATATAGCTATACGCCTGTGAACATATTCAGTCAAAGCACACAGATCCTATATCATAAACCCATATATACTTTTATGAATATTTAATTTGTATTATTTGTTGGCTTTTCTTAATGATTATATGTTACACACATATGTATTTTGTACTTGACCTTGTCCAAAATCAGGTTCACTGTGCACATGACCAGCGACATTTATTTTGTAAACAACAAAATATGTAGCTAAACTTTTCTCAATGATGTGTATTAAATATTCAGATCATTATTAATGTTATTAATGTAAACATGTTTACCTGAATTTGAATTAAAAGACACAGTCTTGATTCTGACATAAAAACCTCTAGGACTGAAGTATGCAGTATTTTCAGAAAATGGTAATTATGACCTTTATCAAGTAGTGAGGTTTATAATCTTGTTCATCTAAAAAAATATTCTTGCCTTAAAATCTTGAAGTAGAATCAGTCTTGTTGTTGTACTCAGTTTTTAATTTGGGGTGTAATTATTTATTCAAACTATTATTCACCGGAAATACAAATGTTCATCAGTAATATTCTTCGACTGGAACATTATTTTGGAATTATAGAGAATGCAGACAAGACTATTTGGGACTATGTTATTGTGATATTTCAAAAGACTCTAAGCAAATCATCACACTTCAGGCCACTGACACATTACGACGTTGGAGATTACATGTACATCAACATATTCAATATTGGAACATATTTGGAAAACCACTGGAATTTAGTTGGAACTTTATACATGAAGACTTGTGATAGAACTTTTATGACGATTTGGGATTTAATTTTTCACATTACTGTAAGTTCTTTTTAAGTTTTCACTTATTATTCTGGGGAAATAAATTAATTGTTGAATTTTTTTAAAAAGCTTGTTGGTTTTTGGTCTCTTCTTTAATTTAGTTTAAGACTATGAGTCGTAACAGAAAACTGAGGGCTCGTCCAAAGGATACGAATTATTTAAAATATTTCAGAAAACTTTGCTTTTGAAATTGAAATTCGCTTTCTTTCCCATGTATTATTTTACATATTTGAGAAATCAACAGTGAAACCAGCAAGCTTTCACAATTTCATATAAAGTGGAGAACTTTTTTTTGGAACTCCTGTCCAGGAAAGGTTAGAGTCCTTTAAAAATGAATTGCTTCAGCTTGCCAGACAATCTCAGCTTTAATTGTTCTAGAGACTTTGTGTTTTGTCCTTCGGAACAAGGTTATGGGACATATTGTACGGTGAACCTTAGAGCTGAGGAGAGAAATATACAGCTTGAGGCAAAACAAAACTGATGCAAGTACATGGGGAAATCAAAGAGGCAAGGAATTGTGTAAATGGTGACTTTAAGATTACAAGAATTAGAGCTGGCACGTGGAAAACACCCCACCCACCACCTTGACACACAAGTTCAGTATTTTGGTGTTACTAGAAATATTAGGTTAGTATCCCCTTTTAGAGAAAAAGAAGTAGATAAATATTTTCCTAATTTCGGAGAGAAAAAAATGCTGACATTTGAAATGGCACACACAGCATTTGACTCTATTATTACAAATTGTACATATTCGCAAACAGTGTTGATTAGGAAAGTATTCCTTTAGCTGACCCATTTCTTGGTCCAGCTTTAGATGGGATTACCTTTGCTCCTGATACAAGTCATTCAGGATGCATTGATCACAGGGATTCTTACAAAACTTGCTGGTTTCGCTCTTTTCTTTTACTTATTTAAAGACCATACAGCCGTAACTATATATATATATATATATATATATATATATATATATATATATATATATATATATATATATATATATATATATATATATATATATATAATTTGTAAATGAAAGATACTGTGCACATACAGATCTTGACTAAGCCTGCTATATCTTTTCACAGCTTCATCATCGACGTAAAATTTAACAGGGACGATGAATACTATATTACATAATCTGCGCATACATTAATGACCGAAATGGTTCCTATTTCATTTATCTGCAATTTACTTAATCATTATCCATAGCTAGGTAAGACAGCTTTGTTAATTTCTGACACTTAATTACTGCAGGCGATCAATTTCTCGTAAATATACAATAATACGAGTATATAAATATTTTTGACAATCAAAATAAAAACAATTCTGAAACACATTACACTCACATAGTAAACCTGTGAAACTGCCGATATACCGTGAGAGTTTATGGCATAGAGCGGGATATGACTGGTATGGTACTCATTTCGACTTACTTTATACTAAGCGGAGTTGTACATGTTACGGTGGTGACGCATATGTAATGACGTTCATCTAGTTGCCCATGAAATGCAATACAATTGTAAGTAATAAGTAAATAAATAAAAACACGAATATTTTTGCCAGTGATTTACCAGTTATGGTCAAACCTGGGTTAAAGGAGTAAGTCAAGTGTTCAACGGACCTGACCAATTAATGTAATATACATTTCAATAGAAGTACGACGTGAACTCAACCAGAAGGAGAATTCGGGATCCCAACACTATTAAGCCTGCCTCTGTACATGTTTGCGGAAGTGATGGAGCAATCAGGAGTTTATAATTTATTTTGATAAATTAAAGTGTTTAAAATATATCTTTAAGTTCCTTAGCCTCGGGTAGTTTTCAAATTGACACGAAGACGGATCTGCACGAGTCCTCTAAATTAGTCACGTTACACTACACCCCCTCCCCGTAGAAACATAACGTAAAGAAGGACCTGTATAAGTCCTCTAAATTAGTCACGTTACGCTCGCTGATCAGTGGATTAGAGATATGTATGACTAAAATACGCAATGAAAATGCGCAACGGAAAAATGGAACCCAATGGAAATAAAATAAGCAATGGAAATTATTTTCGTTTATAATATTTTCATTAAAAAATCAAAAGAAGTTTTTAATCATCAGATGCATACATATCTGTTTGAATTGCACAAGAGAAAAAAGAATTAATTTTTAAAAACTGCCGATAATATTTGTGTGATACGTGCCCTTTTGAGAAAGTATGCAATCATCGTATGCAAATAGAAACTGTCACATTAAACAAAGCTCATTGCCGAATTTTTTTATAGTATAAAGCTTTAACGCAGTGGAAATAAAGTACACAGTGCAAATTATTATTTTATTTTATTTGTAAACAATTTGTTTAATTAAGGAAGGTTAACAAAATGATTTCATCGTCAGATGAATAGCCTATGCGTTTTGTATAATATAGAACATAATCAAGAATGAAGGTTCATAATTGCTTTAAATAAAATGATACTTTCAACTTTCATTTTAACTGTAACTCTTCTGTTTTTGTATGTTGGTGTTGTTATTGTTGTTGATTTGCCAAGGAATTGTGTGTTCACTATTTTAGTATTCCCAAGTTATCTTCTGCATTTTTAAAAAAAAAATCAATTGCAAGTATCTGCACAGGTTATCCACATACCCACTGTTATATGATTGCATCCATTATGCCTAACAATTATTCGTTAATCACTTTATCGCGTATTTATTGAGGGTGTTTAATTGGAAAGCTTGCCCGTGGCGAGAAAATTCATTTCATTCACTTAGTTTTGTTTTACAATCAGTTAATGTCGACAAACGGACATAGAACACAATTAATTTTACTATATGTTCTCTTCATTTGTTTCTCAGTACTGACCTTTCCACTGTGTGACAATCAATACAAATCATATGTTAATCTAAATTACCTTCAAAGATGACTTCACGATGAAGTTCTCGTCAAAGGTTGACCTGCTCTTTTTTGAGATGCTGGACTGTCAACATAGCAGCATACAAGCAGAATAGAAGATTTCACTTCCGCCGAAATACACACAAACAACAACACCCTGAGGTCATATTCTCAAGAATAAACAATTACCTTTAAATCCCTACCAAAAAAGCATAAATAAAACTGTTATATCACCAACAAAATGAGAGAGGAAAAAATGTTCTAAACATAGACTAGAACTACATTCGTGGGTACTGAACTGAATGTATTAATTGCGACCCGATTCCAAACGGCAATACCTACCTGAAATGCTTATAGCGCAACCCCCATATGCTAAAGAGCTCGAAAAGAAAGGGCAGATAATGAGGTTGCCGAAAGGGGCTATACACAGTGAACCAAATGATGGCAACATATAATAATGTACAATGTACAGTCAATAATATAGGATGTTTACAGTTGAATAAATATATTTATTTCTATTTCTAATTTCAGTGATCAGAAAGGGAATCACGAGAAGGCCAGGATGTATATAGGTCTAGCATTGCTAAATCAACGTAATAATAAGCACACAAACTGAATCTTAGTCAAGTATAAAATGTAGGTCATAGCGACCTTCTTTCATGGCTGGTACACAAACAGCACCTTATCAATGAGCTTTTAAACATGAATCCATCCATCTATTGCTGTATTAGTGTCGTGCTAATCACCAATTTTGATGATTCTGGCATGAGCAGTGCTTTAGAGTGAACCCAAGGCAATGAAAAACGAATCGGAGCCTCAGTGACCTACTTTTTAACAATTGTGTAGTACTCATCAATAAACATGCCCTTTCCAAATTCCATGAATATTCGGAATAACAATACGCATTCAGGGTGCTAAAAACCTGTTTATCTATGACCTATACGCAAGATATATTTTAATCCAGTAAATTGTAAACTGAAGTTGACAGTACCATTTATTTGGGTAAAGGCGTGGTACTAACAGAGATGCATATAATTTTCTCGTTTGATGACTCCAACATAAACATAGTTTGAGGACTAAACTTAAAGCACATTAGTTTATTTATGACAGTGAAACATGAAACAAGTTTCATAAAGTTAGGTATACAGTATATATATATATATATATATATATATATATATATATATATATATATATATATATATATATATATATATATATATATATATATATATATATATATATATATATATATGTGGGGGTAGATAGGTAGGCAGGTAGTTATGTATGTATGTATGTATGTATGTACGTACGTACGTATGTATGTATGTATGTATGCATGTATGCATGCATGCATGTATGTATGTGTGTGTGTACGTGTGTACGTATTTATGTATGTATGTATGTATTATTTATGAATGTATGTGTGTGTATGAGAGAGAGAGAGAGAGAGAGAGAGAGAGAGAGAGAGAGAGAGAGAGAGCAAAACGAATACATATGTCAGTTAAGTGACTCATGTTCTGATCAAATGATCAAAATCATTCTTATGAGTTTTCTTTGCCATAGCTATAATAACTGCACCAGCTGGGGATAAACCAGAGATTTTTTTTTCCATCATGTTTTTTAATTTCAAATATTTTACTTTCATTTCAGAGCCAAATTGAGATTCACTAGTAAAAAAAATCCAACCCCAACCTCCTCCCCCTTTTATCCCCAAAAATACTTTCCCACCAAATATTGGAACAAAATATTTATTTCCAGCGTTGTTAAAGAAGCCTTCTGCTCCGAGAGATCATATTGTCTGGCAAGCTGGAGTAATTCACCCTGCTTCAAGAACTGTAACCATTCCTGGGTAGGATTTAAAATAACGTTCTCCACTTTAGATGACATCGTGAAAGCTTGCTGATTCATTACAGATTTCTAAAATATGCTTAAACAGAGTGAATTTTTTTGATATATCTAGAAAAATGCGTGGCCTAAGGACGAGCCCCCAATCTTCTGTTATGACTCTCTAGTCTTAAATTAAGTATCAGAAAAGAGCCAACAAGTTTTGTAAACCTCAACAAATAAGCTACTTCCCTTCCCTTAGAATAAAAAGTGAAAATTTAACAAGTACTTGCTTTGTAACACAAGTTGTAGTAAACATGTTTACATTAATAATGATCTGAATATTTAATCCACAATTAAAGAGGAACGTTTAGCTATGCATTCTGCTGTTTACAAAATAAATGTCACTGGCCAGGTACACCATGGACTTGAGTTTGGACCAGGTCAAGTACAGAATTCAGATGTGCATAAGGTATACCCATTAAGTCCGCAAATAATGCAGACTTAATTATACACAACACTCAATAAAAATAAAGCTATATTTAACTAGGACTCACACAACGACATACTCAAGAAGGGAAATAAAACTGCAAAGAGATTTTTATAATATAGCAAGACCTATAAACAATGATCAGAGGCAAAATGAATGTCGTTTATTTGATATTGTACATACCAACTTTTGACAGGAAATAACCAGAAGTGCAAGATGAATGTGATATAAATTAATATTTGACCATGCACATATGTATCAAAAGCTTACATAATTTACCATAGGAACGAAGAACACAATGGCTTGGATGCACGAAACAAAATGCCGATAATATTCTTTCTCTTCTTCCTCTTGTGTTGCATTGTAGTCAAATTTAAATACTTCCCAAAAGGACTATTAGGGGCCATCACAACTCAGTTTGGTTTGATATACTGACTGGTTTTAGCGATGACTACAAAAAGAAACATATATTCGGTATCTCAGAAATGAATAAGAAAACTCTTGCACTTTGAAGGGCGAGTTAAATTTTAGAGTTTTATATTTAAATGTCAACACTGTATTCACTAATACGACATAAAGACGTAATGAAGGTCCGTAAATATAAAATGTGTAATGACAAAAGAAGTAACAATTCGATAAGTGCAAGATTCCTTAATCAATCCTAAGGATATTTACAAGGAAATACACACAGTCATGAAATGCATGGCCTCAAAATATTGCATGACGATAACCGTTTTTTTTCCCCCTCGCTTACAACGTAAACATATTAACTTATGGACACGTAAGCACATCAGTGGCAATATGTACCAATGGAAAAAACACTCAAAGGTCATAAGGAAACTGTACTCGCACTCAAGGTGTTTTCCTTTCAATTTATTTCAAGGTATCTACAGTGTCTACTTTCATCTGCAGCATCTGTGGTGAAACTCTACCCACCAATGGCAGGAACGCTAGATATCATGCTTTTGGCCATAAATAAAAATAAAACCCATTATAATAATGGACAATTGAGGCTTGGCAAATCACGCGGATGACATGAAAATTAATGGATTACTGTTTGTGATGACATCTCTCTAGGCGCGTGTGAGAGATTAAATCTAAACGATACAAAAGGAAACAATTATAGCAATTAATATATACTGATATAATACTCAATCATACTTTTGTTCTGACTATAAAACAAATTACTTTAGCAAATGTTGCATTTTGACATCATTTGACTGGATCAATATTATATTTACTCCTTCTGCACATGTTATACAAAACGTGAACATAATTGTAAACCATAGAATAGGTCCCTCTGATGTTGACTCCATCTACAAAACAATACATGTCAATAATATCTGTGTGCATGTATTAATGAATGAAAACGGATCATACTGTTGACAATAATACAATGTTGATCAATATCACAACATCAATGTGATGATATTTTGCAATGTGCAAACTTACGAGCACAAGATGAACGATAATAACAATGTGGATGTTGTTAACGTCCATCATTTTCAGGTAACGACATATCATTGAGTACCCAGTCTAAAAACTGATATCTAGAATATAGTGATCAAACTATTAAGTTAGGATGTAAACATGTGCAAAGGAATTAGGGCAACACAGATCAAGTAAGACTTATGCTACTTCGCTAGAAAATAATATACATGTTGTAGGCATTTCTGAAATATTGTTAAAGAAGCATCATTTAGAAACTTTTTTTTTATTAGTAAAGAATAATGATATACCTTTCAAATATGACAGGAACAATGGATGGAGTGGCTCTAAATTCATGTGGAGAAAGAAAAAGAATATTATAGCCAAACAGCATGAGGATCTTCAACTAAATGAAACAGACTGTTTGCTGGGGCAAAGGATGACTGAAACGCTTTTGTGCACCATTCATTTATGACAACTCGATAACCACATTTCTCCAGGATAACCAGTCTTGTTTTTGGCAAAGTCGTTCCTGTGAAACGAAAGGCTGCGGACGTTAAACGAAGAAAAGTTAGCTAGGAGTGTTATAGCTCATTTTCGAGAACCGTGTGATCTTACAGATCGTAAAATTGTCTTTGAAAGACTATAAATCTATCATTGTAATGATACAGCTCAAAAATGGTTTTCTTCATACTTGATGACATATTTCCAAACCAGATTTTAAATGGATATGTATCTGAAATCACGGAAAAAACTGAAGCATGCCATACGGATTTTTATTAGCGCCACTTTTGTCTGATGTCCCATTCAATCACATTATCCTGACACCAGGCCGACCAGTCCTAACACTAACCTCTTAATGCTGAGCACCTAGCAACGCAGCTGTTTGTACTATTTTTATAATTCTTTGGTATGATTCGGCCGAGGTTCTAACCCGCGACCTCCCGCATCCGAGGCGGACGCTCTAACTACTAGGTCATCGGAGCGGTTCAGAGATAAAACGAAGGATGCATTAATAACAACACAGCAAAAAATAGCGAAATTAAATGACAGATGGCTTGAGCCCTTTCTATAAAAATGAAATGCTAAAAAAGATTTTCAAGGACAAAATTCTTCGTATTCTTGGTGACGATAATTTACTTGGGCTGATATTGTGCTTCAGTACAAACAAACTTTATACTTAGCTATTAAAAACAAAAATCAAATATTTCATTCTGAAACAATACAGTGTCAATTTTTACAAGTGCTATATTCAGATTCGTTCTGACTATTGTAATATAATATGGTGAAATTTATTTGATGTTAATATTTATTATAAAAAAAACATCCAGTTACAAAACGGGCGTGTAACAGAAGCGATGGATCTTCTTAAATTCTTCAAAAAGCGAAGTTAATGTACAGTTATTATGTATATTTAATTTAATTGTTAGTTGTAAAATTTTGTTATTTCATTACATGTTATTTAACATTGTTTACAGGACTTTATCTTGTCCAAAATTTAGTTCATTTCTGCTTGACCTGACTGACTTCTTTATTTTTATTTCATTTATGTAAACAACTAAAAATAGCTTCATTATGTTCTATGTGTACGAGCTCATTAACTTAATTATTATTCATGTAAACAAGAAGTGATAAATATGTTGATCAGGGTCAGGGTTTGGGAGACTCCCACATGTATTTTATAGGTTATTGTGTTGTTTGTAGAAAATGCTAATGTGACCTGATGTTAAGCAGAGAACTATATTATCTTGTGATTGTGAAGATTTTATCAATCGTGCTTTAAAATCTAGCATTTTAAGTTGTATTATGCTGTGACCAGTTTGGGTTGAACTTATTTTCTTGAAACTATTGAATTCAAGTGATTATTTTCTCTGTAAATTCAAACGTGCTCTTAAAAATTCTTGGATAAAGACATTCATAGGAATTCATACTGAATTCAAACCTGGAATAATATTTATGTGATTCAACAAGAGACTGTCGATAGATCAATATTTTGTAGGCTATAACAGACATGTCATCGCCTTCAATTTTGGATCTTTTGGGACCTGAACTGAGTTTTATTCAGTTCTTTTTATTACTAGGACTTGTGTTTTTAATTCTCGAATCCTTTTTGGATTTAATTTGCAATACCGAAGTTCTTTTTTTCTCATTTTTCACTTTGTATTCTAGGGAAATAAATTATTTGTTAAATTTTACAAAGCTTGTTGTCTTCACTCTTTTCTATTACTTATTTTAAGAGCATAGACTCGTAACAGTGTTCCTGTAAAGTGTGTCTCAGTTTACATGAGAAAAGTTGTTCAATGCAGGGAAACCAGCAAATCACAAACTTTGAATCAATGACAGCCAAAATATTTCTTATTCCAGAACCAAGGAAAAATTATGTCAACATAGTTTTTGAAACTTTGCGCTCATTGGAATAATGTCTCAAAGGAGTCAAACCTTTTCTAACACATCAGGTTTTCACCACAGGTGAATTAAATTAGATGAAATTTATGTTTTAACTAGGAACAAGGCTTCTGCGGCTGCTCTTTTGCAAACATGTTGTTACGTGTTATGCACACCTTTAAATTTAGGTCACGATGATAGTAACTTCATCTGTTTGTGTGTTTTATGCGTAGCTAGCTAGTCAGTGTCCGTAATTTCTATGCACATGATTGTGTGTATGAATGTATCTACGTGTGAGACTGGTACTGATTAATGGCACTCTATATTTGTCTCTCTCTCTCTCTTATCTCTCTCTCTCTCTATCTATCTATCTATCCATCTATCTATCTATCTATCTGTCTGTCTATCTATCTATCTATCTATCTATCTATCTATATATATATATATATATATATATATATATATATATATATATATATATATATATATATATATATATATATATATATCTTAGAGAAACTCAACGTACACTAAGCCTATTATGTAAGTAATTGGGTTAATATTATTTTCATCTGGTAAAAGGCGATTTTGACTGAATAAAAGCTCTGTCATTTCAGTATCAACAGTAAAACACAACAAGAAACATAACTGTTCACGGAAGTCACAAGCAATTATATTATATGTTTGTGTTCTTACACATTCAAGTATACCTAAATGACCAGCACTACGATATAATTTGATTAGTTAATTGCTTTCTGGTTTACATCGTCGATGTTGCTGCTGTCATAAGTGATTTACAAAGTATTGATCCCTTGGTAAACATCGAACAATAGCTCCTTGTATGTTTTATATTTTTAACGTAGCTTTAACAATTGTTTAGTCATATCGCTACGATGTCTTCAGTGTGGCAGTTTAATATAGTGACGTCTAGTACTAGGGCATCATGTCGCAGACATGTAACATGATGTCCCACCTAGCCACATTATCCTAACACTAGGCCGACCAGTCCTAATAATAACCTCTTAATGTTGAGTGCCAATCGATGCAACTGTTATTACGATTTGAATAAGTCTTTGGTATGATTCGGCCTGGGTTCGAACCCACGATATTCAGTCTATCCTCAGGATTACAATCACATTTTCTTCATCTTAGAGTACTTCATCTTTACTCTTAGTATTACTGAACACGAGAGTTGCAAAGTTGATAACAATGCAGTCTGAACGTTTTATATTCGTCGCCATCTGATTTTTAACATTGTTATACCACAGTTATTCACTCCACAAATCAGCATGTTATGAGGTCCTTTTAGGTCTATTTAACAATAAATATCAACGAATTTAGCAGCATGCCAATATATATATATATATATATATATATATATATATATATATATATATATATATATATACACACACACATACATATACATATTTGGTGCACATGGATATATATATATATATATATATATATATATATATATATATATATATATATATACACACACACATACATATACATATTTGGTGCACATGGAGATTGTCTTTTTCGTTGATTTGAAAGTGAATATTTTATTGAACGTTAAATAATTTAAATCCATTAGCCTGCTGTATGTTATCGTATATACTCCAAAAATCAAGCAAGATGCAATTATTGCATTGTCAGAGTAGAAGAATTTTAACACATATGCTAATAATGTATATGGGGTGGGGTGGAGTACTGGTACTTTGTGGATTATGTAAACTGTTGCCTCGACTGAAAACATTTAACAAAAACCATCCTTAGCAGATCTGATCATTGATCTCTAAAATTTAGTTCTATTATTGAGTGGAAAACCTTTCTGGATTACATTTGACACCATTTTGCACTTCTTCGAAATGCAGTATATGCTTCATCAATCAAGCGGAAGGTTCACCAAAGATGGATTTGCTGATATGTCGATATTTCTGTCCCTAGCAACGCTGCCATAAAAGAAAGCAGTTTTGTTTCTATACAACCATTGACAGATTATGCAACTGATTTCGAAAATGGATCGTATTCCAGACCAATGCTATCAAGCTTATATGCACGGTTACCACCTTTATCATTTTAGAGACGTTTGCAGGTGTTACTTCAGATCTCAAAGTCATCGAGTAAGTGCAAAGATACAGTAGACCATGATAATAAGTCCATAAAAATGCTATTTTCTTCAAAAACCTTTGCTATTAAAAGAAAACACTGAGAAAATTAAATCTAAAAAGTTGAGAAAAATAACCAATGGTGATCATAACAGCGCTTTTATCCATTATTATCAATACATGTGATTATTTCATCATCAATAATTGTTTTGTATTTGTTTGTTGTTTCTATATTGTCTTATGAACGTCCGAGTATCTAATTGCATTCGTATATATGACAGTAAGACACTTATCATAATTCGTCTTCTCTACTCAGTGTTTACTATTATCTTTTTATTGTCCACTATAAGTTTTGTCGTACCGCCACAGATCGTTCATTAACCTTCTACACTTACTCCGTACTGATGGTAGGATTATGCATTGTTTAAACGAGTCACTTAATTTCTTTTCAACTGTTAGTGTGTCCAACGATGCAACCTATTTTCATGGCCATGCCAGTATTTAACGGAAATAACCCTATGCCACCAAACATCGCAGTCCAATTTCATTTACAATTCTGATGAAGAGTTCCGGAATTTCGATATAAATTATTCATCGGAGTCTAAACATGCTGTCCTATATATATATATATATATATATATATATATATATATATATATATATATATATATATATATATATATATATATATATATATCCATTAACCTTTGAGGTGGTTGAACAGTGGTAACAGGCTGTGTAATGGATGTTCAGTTTCCAGTTATGCAACAAAGAAACAGATTACACAAGACCCGATACTGATCTAACCAATCTACTTTGTTAAGTGTCAGCAGGAAATCAACCAAATGTTGCCATTGAAACTGCTCAGTTCAGTTGACTTTTTTTCCAGATCCCATGCTAAACTGTGCTCTGCATCTGTTTATATTGTTCATCCTGGATATATTTTAAAGATTTGTAGTGAAAATATGAAATACATTATATTTTTCATCTTGTTCAGTATCCAGGCAATGGTCAGATCTAAAACCCACTTCTGAGCTGGAGCGGTGATACCTTCTGAATATTGTAATTGAATACAGATAGATTTTGCTTTTCCTACCAAAAAACATTTTTTTTTTCAAACACAAAATTAAAGTCCTCAAGCACAAAATGTTGCCGCAGTATAACAAAATTCTTTCAATGTTTTTGCAAACTCTCCTGTAAAATATTTGCATATCTTTATCATTCCTAATTATTACATCGCCTTCACGGCCGATTATTAGCTTTCTTGTGCAAATATGCTGTACATGTACATGTAACCCTCTACTGATTTTCCCTTATAATCTTATATTTTCTAAACTGTAATATCAGTTTAATCCAGTTTCTTTCACATATCTTTGCATCTCTTGTACTTTGCATTTCCATTTTCCATTTCATCTTGTCAGTTTGTAATATTTACATTAGATTGCAACATGTGTAGTTAGGTTTCGATTACAATTAAATGTCCCACAAAAGTTCTGCAAAAAGAACATCTTCAAAATCTATATTATATCTTTATCAATATTCCTATGTCAAAGGTATACTAGGGTTTACTTCATCCACTGATAAAACCATTCATTCCATTACGATCAATTTTTGGTTAATTTTGTGGCGATTCTTCTTGATGCATAGTAGTTTTATTGATACATTTAAACTGCAGCTGATAAAATGTTTGTTGAGAAAAAGGCATAGTTAATTGTGTAACTTCTATACCCTTCTAAAATGAGAAACGTTTAAATGTTCTGATGACTTCATCAACACTGGGATCTGCAATACCATTTTGTTCAACAAATTCTCATATACTATCTTGTAGTCCTTTACACTTTCTTTTGGGATATTATCTGAACCAACTTCATATTTTTAATACTATTTAATTTCCTCACATATATTACCCTGCTATAACCTACATTATTGTGGCCTTATTACGCTTTTCATGTGTACCCTTTTTGCAGTTTACCTGTGATGCTTTGTATATATTTTTCCTTTTGTTTCCAATGACATACATTTGCATGCCCTGCATGTTTTAGCTCCTACGTTTTCTAATGTGCTGTTTCTTCCAGGTCAAATTTGACAGAATCGTCATCTTAAAAAAGAAAAACAATACTGCATGATCATTCTTCATGTTGCATTGACTTATACACGATTGTTAAAATGTTAAGTTCTTAGTGGCATTCATCTTTCTAAAGCTTAATTTTTTAAAACCATTATCTCTAACTTATGTAATAAACAAATTTAGACCTTTATTTAGATGAATATTAAGTTGTATGAAACAGTAAACAAATTATACTGATCTCGGTTTTACATCAACATCAGTCAATAGGAGTTTTATGGGTTATAAAACTCGTATATTCACGACTACAAGGGTCTATAATTGTATAATAGATGACACATCTTTTATCTTGATGAGATGCAAGACATAGGTGTAACAATTAAGGCAGCTCAGTCATTTCACGATAAAATTCATCATTTTCTCAAATAGATCAAACATGTATCTTTCATCATGCGATATACAGTCTTATATTTGTGCTAATTTCAAATGTAAATTAAAAACCACATTGAAATTTCAGTCCTTCGCTAACCAAGACAGAAATCATTTGACTGTTTCAGCGCGTTCAAATGAAATGAGCACACATGTATGAACCTCTGTGTCTCCCATGAAAATATGAAACTATCTCCAATGTGAAACTGAACCTCTGAATCTCACATACCAATACGAACCTCTACATCCCTTATGCCTATGACATTAATTTAAGCTCCAGTTACTGTCATCCAGTATATTGTTGGCGTTTGTTTTTTCAAGTCCATTATTTAAAGGTCAATTCTGTGGAATGCCAGAGCTGTCTTGAGATGATAATTTTTATTATATGATGTGGAATCCTCTTTATATGGTGTGGAAACCTCTTTATATGGTGTGGAAACCTCTTTATATGGTGTGATTTTGTACTTATATGTTATGGTAAAATCCTCAGCATTGTCAGGTTTGACGACTCAGTATAGATTCAGATCTGCTGTTGCATTGTGTAATGGCAGATCTGGGTCTACTGTGGTTGGTAAGACTAACTGCAAAGTTAGCCAGATCCAAGGCAAATCTCCAATCTTTTTATTGTATATTCCTTCCCTGACCCCAGGCATCACCCCCATCCACCATATATGTCATTTACCTACAAATGCATGCACAAAGTTGAGTCCAAAAATACGAAAAAATGTCACTGTAATTGCATCTTTTTTAAAAGTCTGGCAAATGACCAAAAGGGAATGGGCCCCAAAACATATCCCTTTTACAGATGGTCACCATATGGGAGACCTGTGTAGCATGTTTGGTGAAGTTTATTCTAACAGTTTAGATGTATTATGGACACACAGACAGATCAATGGAGCATATCACAGCATTTTCACTCTCTGTTTCTTATTGTGTTTTCCACTACAGACAGATCAATGGAGGGTATCACAGTATTTTCACTTTTCAGAACAAACCTAGGTATAATTTAGACCCATACCGGTAAAGGTAACCACCATATTGAGCACAAAATTCAAAATGGCCATAGGACAGATGGTTGGATTTACATGTCACCAAACATATGATTTGCTCAGGAAATATAATGTACATGTCACTAAAAGAACCCTTCAGCCGACGGCAGCTGCACAGCCACAAGAAATACAGGTAAGTGTATAAAATGACCATCAATATGTGCAGCCAAATTTGAATGCAGATAATTGCAGTCTTTAATGAATAGGTGATATCAGGTCCTCACCCAAACATCACGGGTGAAGGGCTGATTTATCTGCCTAATCTCATACCCCCTTACATGTCGTGTTTAGAGAAAACACAACTGTCACTAATCTTAAAAAAGAACACAAAAAGAAAATAACACAGTCTTTGCCCGTTACATGTAGTATGTAAAAACAGTAATCTGTAATGATTGGAAATTATATAAAACTATCCCTTGGGCAGTTTAAATAGTGGCAATTAAAGAAAAACAGGTCAGGGTTATTAAATTAAAGTTTCATTGGCTGACAATAGCTAGTAAGATGTGTTGAAGGTTGCAGGGGGTGAACCCATTGTGCTAATTTGCATAGGCAGGATCAGGAAGTGGAACAAACCATTATAGATATATCAAAGATATGATAGATGCGTGTACAAGAACAAAAGTTCTTACTTATTATTGCTTTGAATGATAATGTTTAAGCTGCTATGTATGATATTGTTGACAAGTGTGTATGCAGATTGCAACGGGTTTTGAATTATATGATCTGTAGCATTAAACAAATTTATGTTATACAACTCTGTGAATCTATGCATTTCTCTAAGAGAAATAATTTTTAGAATTTAGTGAATTATCCAAAATATGTTTTCACTATCAATAGACATTGATACAATTATCATCAAGAAATCTGATCTTTCTTTTTTTTGTCACCTGCTTGGTCTAGTGGTAAGCATAACAACCTATCTCACATGACTATATTATCACAATGTGTTGTTTTTTTTTACATCAATTTTGTTTTTTGTTTGTGTTCCTTTTTTATACCTTGAAATAGGAAAGAACAATGCAGCAGAACATAAATGGTAAATAGTCAACAGTATCGTGCATAAGAAATCTACTTCCATCTGTTATACACAGCACTTCACCACTCATAAAAATAGTTTTTCACCCAAACAATGGAATATATACATTTTTCACTTGATACAAGCAAATATCCTCTGTGTATCATGATTCATTAAAATAGCTATCATAAAAATCTTGACTCCCAAAATAAGTACAATGAAACTGAAGTACTCATACAAAGTGCATAAACCCAAATTTGCAGCAGTTTGCAGTGGGATCCGACTTAAAAAACATAACTATTTAACTGACATGAACCATTAAACATGTACATGCATGTGACACTTGCAGACCCAAAACCATGAGTTCAAGTGAAATATTCTTTAATACAGCAAAAAGTGTCTTGCAGTAAAAACTGTCTTGAAAGACCACTGCTACCAGACCATATCTTAGCAGACTAGATTCTCACTGCACTGATATATTAAATAGTATTATGACCTTTTGAGAAAGACCACGTCTTAAGAGACTATTATTTTCTGGCAAAAGTGGTGGTCTTTCGCGTTCAGTTCAACTGTACTAGAATTGACAGTAATTTGCTTTGAGATTTTTTCCTTCCATAGGCACTGGTCCAAAATGGATGAACACCTGTTATCCTAGATCATTTTCAGATCACAAATGTGTCAGCCTTGCACACAAAGTGACCCAATTGATCTTCTTCTATCCAACTCAAATGGTATTCTCATTAGAACTGTAATTTGTGGAAAGGGGAATATGACCTATCATCTTCAGGATGAGATAATTTCTTTTGTTAGATCTTTAAAACTGAGGTTTGTAGCAACCATGAAAACTGGTATCCAATGAGAACATTAAATTCAGTTCTATAAAAACACCCGCAGACATGATTACAAAATCTTGTGTGTGTGTATAATTTGGATTTTTAATGTAGCTTTAAATTTTTTCAGTCATATCGCTACACTGTCTGCAGTGTGGCCGTTTATAATGATGTCTAGCACTGGGGCAACATATAATCAGACATGGATCCCATTTTGAAAAGAACTGGTATCTATCAACGCATGTGAAGAAAATTACGATTAGAGCTAGTAAAGGTAACCTGAATATATCACTCGTTATATCATCGAAAATTGCAGTTCCTGGCAATTTGAATCAGCATCATGAAATTCACACTTTTTCATACAAAGCCATTAAAAAAAATTCTCAGTACACTGTGAATAATTGTATTTGATTTATATTTTGATCCAATAAATAATGCCTACTGGTGGCAACACTGTAAAAAATAAATACAAAATAAAAAAAGTTTTGTCCAGTAAAATTTGTGTTTTAGTTCTAATTCTGATTTAGTTTAATCATTACAAATGTTGTATGCCTTCTTGTAACAAAATATGAAAAGTGTCAATCAACCATTTCTACAAACATTTATGAGAACCTAATTAAGTGACAACTGTGTTTTGATTTCTGATTTGAAGATGTGTTTGTTTTATTGTTACAATCAATTAAAAGTACAGCTTTTTTGTATCAATTTAATGATATATTTCATGTCAAATAAATGTGGGTGAAATAAATAAATGTTACGGGCATGCAAATCCTACAACCTAGCAGTTACCGTAGCATGTCAGATCAACTCATTTCATCTGACCGACTGAACACCATTATAAACATTATAATTATATTGGTAACATAATTAAGGTATCTAACATGAATCAGTAGTCTATTCTACTAACTATCACATGTAATCATGGATAGCAAGTGAAATGAGTAGTTGGTGTGTGAAAAGCTTTGTTTCACAGATAAGATTCATTAAAAAGAAGTAAGTTTTATCATGAACTTAAAATAACCAAATTGGCACTAGGAGTTTTTCTCAGGGCCGAGCAGAAATTTCACTATTACTTATGATGAAAACATGGCATCAATATTATACATAAACCAACAATTTTTTTAAAGATACAGTTCTGATGTTGATGGATGTTCTTTTATGAACTAATGACCCTAGTTTATATTAAAAAAAGGAAAATCTTGTCAACAATAACACTTAAATATGCCAACATTCACAAGCAAAAACAAACAGTGACATAAATACACAATTTCTTTGCAGGTGTACATGTTGAAACCTCTTAGAGTGATGTTTTTAATGTGCTTTCAAAAGCTGGTTTTCTTGAAAATAAAGGTAATTGATATAGAAAAGAAAACAATTTCATTATAACATTAATTTTATTGACAATTATTCCCAATTCAATTATAAAATGAGTTTATGTCCAATTATACATTCCACCCTCCTTCTCACTGTTGAGGTCCAGCTGAGATGCATTTTTGGACCTTGCTGTGTGCAAGTTATCAAGGTGTAATGACCATCATTAAAACTGTTTTTTTTTTACAATGAAACAAGTTCAAATTAATGGTAAGCTAAATTTTATAAAACCATTATTAGAAACTAGAAATATACAAATAATAAATAATTGGCAAGCAGGAGACCACTATGCCCTGATATAGTCACATAACCATTTCCTAGCCACCATTCCAACACTTGGAGATTAACTTGCATTGCCATACTGAGAAAAATGTGTCCTTGCAAGAGACTTTAATGCTGTTGTGATTTATTAATCAATGCAAGGCATATCTTTACTTTGTTTGGGTTCAGAATAGTCTTTTTTATTTTCAGTAGCAATTAAATTTTCCTACAAAACAATGTTTATGACTGTCAGTGAAATATGGTCCAATATACAGAAGGGACAAACAAAAACTAAAACAATAAAAGTCACTCAAGCATGAAAACTGAGTCAAACTATTATAGTCTAAACATGGTTGAATTTTCATTGGTATTTCATGAGTGTAGTAAATGAAATAGAACCAAAGATGTATGGGGAGGAGGTAGTGAAATAAGTAAACATCTGAAAATACAAAAGTAACTATCATGCAAATTAGGTTATAGTACCCTAGGTCTGGAATGGTTGAGTTGCTCTCCTGATGCATCCACATACCAATGATGGATGAGGGTGGGTGGTAGTATGTAAAATGACAAATATCTGAAAATACAACAATAACCGTAGCAATTCAAATTAGGTCATAGTGTCCTAGGTTTTGTATGGCTGAATTGCTCTCTTTCCATTGCATATACATACCAATATTTTTATAGTATAAATGATACAGAGACCAAGACAATGGTGGTTTTACAAATAGATGGAAATACTTGAGTCAGTGAAGCATGGCTGGAATCATATTCCCATCATGCAACAACATACCAAATTTCATAAGTATGGGTGAAAGAATGTTCAAAATACTGGTGGTGGGGTGGGTTGGTAATTAAATAATAAAGGTAATTAACAAAATAAATGAGCAAAAAAATCAGACTAAATAGTACATCTCCTCCCAACTCTGTTGGCAAGGGGATAATAAAAATCTATAATTGTCTTAAAATAAATAAGTTATTTACACCATAGTTTAAGTGGCACCTTTGAAATCATTCAATCATGTCTTCACTACATCAGATTAGAAGAAACATCAAGCTGATATTTTTTTAATTTTAATGGGGCCTGGTTTACATATAAATGAGTATATGAAATAAAACTCTTGAGTCTGGGTTTCCAGAAAATATATTTGAATTAAAATTAGAATAGCTTCCATGATACAAATAAAAAGCAACTTTATTTTATCCATAATAAAACCATCATTAGGTTACTTATGTATGATCCTATAATTATTTCAAAATAAATCCCTATCAGAACTCTAACAATCTTCCATGAACTAGATGGTAAAGAATGTCTGAGCAAACAGGTATTTTTTGTGTGTGAGAATACACAGTCAACATAGCTAATAGTGTGTTCCATGGTGACAGTCAAAAGATGAGTCAATTACAAGCCTGCTAAGTCAAAACTAGTCAAAAATGTAAAGTCCACACTTGTTGACAGTATGAACTTGAATAATGATTCAATAATTCTTCAAATAATTTTCATAAAAAAGTGATTATGTTCAAAAGGAAAGTAGCACCTATTGCAGTTATGAGGTAAAAATGGAGCAGCAGAGGATCACTGGGTCAATGGCACTAATGGCATCATTTCGACAAGATCACAATATGGATTCCGACACTGGATTTGAGCTACCGTATGCACTCACAAAAATGTCAAAACCAAATGTAAACAAGAAAGACCCTGATCTGCCATCTTACAATACACTGGAAAATCATGACGTTTGTTTTATTGATTACTCATAACAAACTGCACAGACCCAGATCTGCTGGCGCATTTTACAATGGCAGATCTGGGTCTGTATAGTTTGCTTTTGGCTTTACAAGCAAATATATGCAGTACATCAGATTTTTTTTTACTTCAATTTTTAAAAAAAATTTCACACCTTGATTTTGTTTACTGCTTTGCACAGATATATGCCAACATATTTCAAGTTCACAAAAAACATCAAAGGAACAAGATTCAACAGCACAGTTTCTTGCAAACAAATTTGGAAACAGCATACAAAATACATCAGTAAGGTCAAAAATGCATTAGACCTGTAATACAAATACCAAGCCATAACATCATATAATGCAAAAACATTACATCTTATGTATGTATTTCAAAGTTTTTTCATTTGACTAATTTTCATTAGCTTAAAAAATAAATAAAATCAGTGGCTTCTATTGTATGATAAATAGAAATTGACTACTTTGGTCTCTTCCAATGAAATGCATGAAAATCATTGAATATTTTCAAGCTGGTATTTGCCAGTGCTAACATAAAACAAATTAATAAGTCATTATATAAATTAATACATCATTTTATTTGAAATGAGCAATCATGTAAAAGCCTTATTTTCTTAATGAATGATACATCTTTTTTGATAATGTTAGAGATTTTCAAGGAGAAAAGAAAAACCTGACTATTCTCTAATGAAGTTTAGACATCTAAAGGATAAGCAATTTGGAGTTATTACTGGTGACTGTTTCAAGTTTAAAGCAAATTTGTCAGATTAAACAAATAAGAAGATCTGAAAATTTCAATTTATGGAATACAATCTAAGATGTTTTCTGAAACGTGTGGACAATTTTATTAGTGGACAAAATTCTGAAAATGATTGGTTTGACATCTGATTAGATTTTTATAAGAAAAAGGTTATAAAAAAAACAAAAACAATTTAGTGTAAGGCTTAATTTCCTGTTAATTCAAAGCCCCTTTAACATACAACTTATTGAAATCTTAGGGTTGGGAAAGTCCATGAAAAAAATCTATCAGCAATCTTTACAGGATGATTGTGACATGTGACACTATGCAAAACATTAAAAAAAATGTAAGGTCTTGAAACAAATTGCTGATTCCATCAAAATTTATTCCAGCATTCTGTCTAGTCTACTGAATGGGTTATTTCTAGATTCTCAGGAATTATTTGCACATCAGTTCATTTCCTGTGTTGTGACAACTTAGGCCAATGCTCTTTAGTAGAATTCAATTACTGTTTACACTCGCTTAAAAGTTGAGTGTAACTGCAAACAACAAAGACCCTGATCTGCTGCTGCATAATACACTAGCATAGGATGGTCCATGCTGTTTATTCTGTTGAATACTCTTAACAAACTGTATAGACCCAGATTTGTCAGTACATTCTGCAATGACATATCTAGGTCCATGCAGTTTGCAGTCTGACTACTTCCTAATCACTGAAATTCTGAATGGTAATATAATAGCATAAGCTGAGAAAATTCTGAAGGTTTTATCACAGAATGCTTTATTCTAATTAGTTTATTGATGCTACAAATGTTTCAAGAATACACAGACCGGTCAAACATTGACCTGTGGCATTTTCCAAGCATGCAGCTGTTGGTATTCTATCAACCATGTTGCTGATCTAGTAAATTCCTCCACTGTCAGGAGAACCACCATGAATGGCACATAAATCCTGAATAATGAATGAAGGCAGCACACTTCAAAGTTAAAGATGAAAATACTTATTGTTCTCAAAATCCTGAATTTTCCATACATTTTCTGCAATTTGAGTTAGCTTCTTGTGTCAGGACTCAGGAAGGTGAAGGTCATGATCAGTCTGGGCCACTTTAAGGTAAAATTTGGTGACATCAGGAAGTAAGGTAAGGAGGAATGACCAATGTTTCCTCAATCGTGCTCTTGCTGGAAGAATGTCTTGGGACTTGTCACATTTCAGACTCTGCATATACAGCCGCTTCACTTCATCTAAATATGCATTTTCAGGCTTGCTGTGAACATAACAAGAAAACAGAAGATAGAAAAAGCAATTTTCAACACTAGCTGAATGTACTGTTTGCTACTGTCATCATGTAAACATCACGTCTGTATATCTGTGACTTGAAATGTCAATTTGATACCTTGAAATAAAAACAAATAATACTCAGCAAAGCAATTAGCAAATCTATTTTTTAGAATCAATATTTTTCTCAAATCAAGATAAGAAAGAAAATATGACAGGTATATCTATCGCTCTCTCATTACCTTTTTTTATTCATACTGTTGTACAACTTGACTAGGTGAAGAAGTACAAACTGGAGTCTGGACTCCATAATATTTGTCATTGTTTTCAATTCTTCCAGTATTTCTGAGTCACCACTGCTGGCATCCCCCTTCTCCTCTTCCCCCACCCCACCCTCATCCTGCTGGCTGCTAAGGAAATCAAGAGTCTCTCGGCATTCCCCAATCAAATGGAGCATCAGAAGCAAGGTTCGCAATCGACTTCTTGGATTCTGCTGAGCTGGAAATACAAAACAAACTGCTTGATATTTATGGTCTTAAAAAAATAAAGACCTGTAGACCTGAATGATAACTTTGGAGGGTAATGACCCATAACAGATTTTCATAATTATAATTATGATATATTAATTTTGAATTAGTGGATACATCTTTAAAACAGATTGAATGAGTCAGTTTTCTGACTTAAACTACAGAGTGAATCGGGGCCCTGAGTGGCCAAGTGGTCTAAAGCGCTCACCGTTCCGGACAACTGCCATCTCACCTCTGTCTGCTTGGGTTCGACTCCAAGGCTCGGCTAGCATGGGTACGTGGGAAAGCCTGCCAGTAGCTTCTCGTGGGTCGGTGGTTCTTCCCTGGGTTTTCCAGGGTTCTTCCTCCACCAGTTATACTGGCTGCCATGTATAGCCTATCTTGTGCTGAAAAATGGCGTTAAACCCTAGAACAACAACAACAGAGTGAATCTATATCAACCCAGACAGTAAATCTTAAGTAATGTTAGTTTAAGTTGCCATTAAATACAAACCAATAACCATCACCCTATGTAATGGGATCCATGACAGTCACCATAACTGTTTGACAGGAGAGGCCTCATAATAACACACCATAACCTGCAGATTATCATTTTGGTCACTGTCTGTCTGATACAGTCACCACAACTATACTGTATAAAGGACTGCAGTATACATATACATCCATATATCATCATTTTGGTCGCTGTCTGTCTGATACAGTCACCACAACCATACTGTATAAAGGACTGCAGTATACATATCATACATCCATAGATCATCATTTTGGTCGCTGTCTGTCTGATACAGTCACCACAACCATACTGTATAAAGGACTGCAGTATACATATACATCCATATATCATCATTTTCGTCACTGTCTGTCTGATACAGTCACCACAACTATACTGTATAAAGGACTGCAGTATACATATACATCCATATATCATCATTTTGGTTGCTGTCTGTTTAATACAGTCACCACAACCATACTGTATAAAGGACTGCAGTATACATATACATCCATATATCATCATTTTGGTCGCTGTCTGTCTGATACAGTCACCACAACTATACTGTATAAAGGACTGCAGTATACATATCATACATCCATAGATCATCATTTTGGTCGCTGTCTGTCTGATACAGTCACCACAACTATACTGTATAAAGGACTGCAGTATACATATACATCCATATATCATCATTTTGGTCGCTGTCTGTCTGATACAGTCACCACAACTATACTGTATAAAGGACTGCAGTATACATATCATACATCCATAGATCATCATTTTGGTCACAGTATGTCTGATACAGTCACCACAACCATACTGTATAAAGGACTGCAGTATACATACACATCCATATATCATCATTTTGGTCGCTGTCTGTCTGATACAGTCACCACAACCAAACTGTATAAAGGACTGCAGTATACATATACATCCATATATCATCATTTTGGTTGCTGTCTGTTTAATACAGTCACCACAACCATACTGTATAAAGGACTGCAGTATACATATACATCCATATATCATCATTTTGGTTGCTGTCTGTCTGATACAGTCACTGCAACCGTACTGTATAAAGGACTGCAGTATACATATCATACATCCATAGATCATCATTTTGGTTGCTGTCTGTCTGATACAGTCACCACAACCATACTGTATAAAGGACTGCAGCATACATATACATCCATATATCATCATTTTAGTCACTGTCTGTCTGATACAGTCACCACAACCATACTGTATAAAAGACTGCAGTATACATATACATCCATATATCATCATTTTGGTTGCTGTCTGTTTAATACAGTCACCACAACCATACTGTATAAAGGACTGCAGTATACATATACATCCATATATCATCATTTTGGTCGCTGTCTGTCTCATACAGTCACCACAACTATACTGTATAAAGGACTGCAGTATACATATCATACATCCATTGATCATCATTTTGGTCGCTGTCTGTCTGATACAGTCACCACAACTATACTGTATAAAGGACTGCAGTATACATATCATACATCCATAGATCATCATTTTGGTCACAGTCTGTCTGATACAGTCACCACAACCATACTGTATAAAGGACTGCAGTATACATACACATCCATATATCATCATTTTGGTCGCTGTCTGTCTGATACAGTCACCACAACCATACTGTATAAAGGACTGCAGTATACATATACATCCATATATCATCATTTTGGTTGCTGTCTGTTTAATACAGTCACCACAACCATACTGTATAAAGGACTGCAGTATACATATACATCCATATATCATCATTTTGGTCGCTGTCTGTCTGATACAGTCACCACAACTATACTGTATAAAGGACTGCAGTATACATATCATACATCCATAGATCATCATTTTGGTCACAGTCTGTCTGATACAGTCACCACAACCATACTGTATAAAGGACTGCAGTATACATACACATCCATATATCATCATTTTGGTCGCTGTCTGTCTGATACAGTCACCACAACTATACTGTATAAAGGACTGCAGTATACATATACATCCATATATCATCATTTTGGTTGCTGTCTGTTTAATACAGTCACTACAACCATACTGTATAAAGGACTGCAGTATACATATAAATCCATATATCATCATTTTGGTCGCTGTCTGTCTGATACAGTCACTGCAACCGTACTGTATAAAGGACTGCAGTATACATATCATACATCCATAGATCATCATTTTGGTTGCTGTCTGTCTGATACAGTCACTGCAACCATACTGTATAAAGGACTGCAGTATATCATATCATACATCCATATATCATCAGTTTGGTTGCTGTCTGTCTAATACAGTCACCACAACCATACTGTATAAAGGACTGCAGTATACATATCATACATCCATAGATCATCATTTTGGTTGCTGTCTGTCTGATACAGTCACCACAACCATACTGTATAAAGGACTGCAGTATACATATACATCCATATATCATCATTTTGGTCAGTCTAATACAGTCACCACAACTATACTGTATAAAGGACTGCAGTATATCATACATCCATAGATCATCATTTTGGTCAGTCTGATACAGTCACTGCAACCATACTGTATAAAGGACTGCAGTATACATATCATACATCCATAGATCATCATTTTGGTTGCTGTCTGTCTAATACAGTCACCACAACCATACTGTATAAAGGTCTGCAGTATACATATACATCCATATATCATCATTTTGGTCAGTCTAATACAGTCACCACAACTATACTGTATAAAGGACTGCAGTATATCATACATCCATAGCTCATCATTTTGGTCACAGTCTGTCTGATACAGTCACCACAACTATACTGTATAAAGGACTGCAGTATATCATACATCCATAGATCATCATTTTGGTTGCTGTCTGTCTGATACAGTCACCACAACCATACTGTATAAAGGACTGCAGTATACATATACATCCATATATCATCATTTTGGTCAGTCTAATACAGTCACCACAACTATACTGTATAAAGGACTGCAGTATATCATACATCCATAGATCATCATTTTGGTCACAGTCTGTCTGATACAGTCACTGCAACCATACTGTATAAAGGACTGCAGTGTACATATCATACATCCATAGATCATCATTTTGGTCACAGTCTGTCTGATACAGTCACTGCAACCATACTGTATAAAGGACTGCAGTGTACATATCATACATCCATAGATCATCATTTTGGTCACAGTCTGTCTGATACAGTCACTGCAACCATACTGTATAAAGGACTGCAGAATACATATCATACATCCATATATTATCATTTTGGTCGCTGTCTGTCTGATACAGTCACCACAACTATACTGTATAAAGGGCTGCAAAATACATATCATACCCCCATATATCATCATTCAGGTGGAGTAGCAATAACAAGATTTTCAAACTGGCCTTTGTGGCAGCCATATTTGATGTCTGACTGGCACTTTCATTTTGGACAACTAGACAATGGGATGTTGTTGTTGTTGTGGGGTTTAACACCATTTTTCAGCACACATGGCTATACATGGTGGCCAGTATTAATGGTGGAGGATGAATCCGGGAAAACCCCGGAAAGAAGCACCAACCCACGAGAAGCTACTGGCAAGCTTTCTCACATACCCACATTTGCCGAATTTGAGACTCGAACCCATGCAGACAGAGGTGAGATGGCAGTGATCCGTAATGAAGAGCGCTTTATACCACTCGGCCACTAGGGGCCCCAGACAATGGGATGAAAGTGTGTGTAGTTTCATGGCAATCCTCAAAATAGTTTATGCAGAGTAGCGATAACAAACTTGTGCAAATGGATGGATGGATGACAGATTACTGACCATCCCTTAAGCTCTCCTGGCCAGTGACCAGTAGAGCCATGTTGATAAAAAGCTCATTGGAGCTTATGTTTCTTTGCTGTTCTTAAATAATGCACACTATAAAAATCTTATTTTATTTTAGCTAACGAAACACATACAAATATGTTTCAAAAGTTTTAGCTAAAACATCCATCTTTCCAAATTATATCTAACAGTGATCAAATTTTGACAAAAAGGCATGATTTTAATGTAAAAATGTATTTCAAGATTGATCACACTTTACAAATGTCACCTTTGTGTCCATTGCACCTAAAAAAAAATTACTGACTGTATGACAACTGAATTTCTTTTTCGTACACTGATATAATAACAGCTGTTTGAAATCATTTCATCTTTATTTTTCCAAGAATGAATTCACCACAGTAATGCCGATCTGCTATTCAATGGTTAGACATTTTTGTTGATGGATCACTAAAAGCCAGTCACCACTAATTTGTTGATCCAAGGAATAGTGAAAATTACTGCTAGTTGCTAACCAAACAGCTAAGAAGTAGTTATGAATCAGAATTCCCTTTAATGACTGATTGATCGGTTTACTGTGTTAATTGAGTATCTGCCAACTTTCTGCACTTCATGAGGTACAATAAATGCTTCCTGTGCAAATAGACAAGTGTTAAACCACTCATCTACTCATCGGGCAAACTAGTGTAATTACTGACAAAAAAGTTTTTCATATGCGCAGAACTAGCCTACTGCAATTCAAAACACTGATTTCATTATTGATTATAACAAATGTTACAGGTCTAAATAATCCAGAATTATATCGAATAAAGTATTTTAATATTTATTGCATTGTTGATGAACACAATGAATGCATTATGTGGTTACTACTGTAAATATGGGGAAGTATTTGCAAGGTGTGCAGCCACTATATAAATGGCAGAAATTGGATTATGAAAAGAGACATTGTGATTGCAAATATGAAGAGATGACACTAAGAAAGTATCAGAAATGATGGAACAATGAAAACAAATGACTTCAGTATGATCCAGGAGAGGCTGTGATGTTGTGCACATTCTGTGCTAAGTATTCTGAGGATTGCAAAATTGTGCTGGGTACTTCATTCTTGGAGTATTGTTGGTGAAAAAAAACTGTTATGGTTCTTAGTTGATGTGATGTGATGTGATTTGGATTTTTAACATAGCTTTAACAATTTTTCAGTCATATCGCTATGATGTCTGCAGTGTGACAGTTTATAGTGATGTCTGGCACTGGGGCATCATGCCGCATACATGTAGCATAATGTCCCACCCAGTCACATTATCCTGACACCAGGCCAACCAGTCCTAACACTAACCTCTTAATGCTGAGCGCCAAGCAAGGCAGCTGTAAGTACCATTTTTATAGTCTTTGGTATCAACTGGCTGGGGATTGAACCCATGAACTGCCACATTCGAGGCAGACACTCTAACCATTAGGCCACCGGAGCGGTATGTATGTATGTGTGTGTGTGCATGTATGTATGTATATATGTAAGTATGTATGTATGCATGTATATATGTATGCATGTATATATTTATGCATATATGCATGTATACATCACAATAATAGCTAAATGGGGCCAATTAAAAGCTGTACAAACGTAAAAATGATTTGCACAAAACATATTTGAAAGATAAATTCTTCCAAATAAATGCTAACATGAGGTGCTACAAGACATAAATGATAAAGTAAAAAAGGGTAAAATTTTGTCAAATGTATATAAAACAAAATATAAAGCTAAAAATATAAAATCCTTAAAATAAAGCAGTTAAAATTTGTTATACAGCCTCTGTGCTTAAATGTACAGATGTTTTCCCACTTTGGTTATTACACAACTTAAAAGAAGCACAGCAGGAAACTATATATTGTTATGGTAAATAGTTATAGCTGTTGTTGTTGTAAGGTTTAACCCCATTTTTCAGCACAAGATAGGCTATATGTGGTGGCAAGTATAACTGGTGGACGAAGAACCCTGGAAAACCTTGGGAAGAACCACTGACCCACAAGAAGCTACTGGCAAGTTTTCTCACATGTCCACATTAGCCGAGCCCAAGACTCAAACCCACACAGACAGAGGTGAGATGGCAGTGATCCGGAATGGTAAGCACTTTAGACCACTCAGCCACTCAGGGCCCCCCAATTATAGCTATATAGTAGAACTGTATGTACTCATGAACAAGTCAGGGACTCTTATAATGTACCAGCAGATCAAGGTCTAGTGATTATTCCTACCTGTATAGACCCATATAAAACCCACATATTATGTGATGGCAGATTTGGGTCTGTGTAGCTTTCACATGGATCCAACTTTTATGCAAGTATATATATTAACAGACAGCATTATTGCAATCAGAAATAGGTACAAATACTGAAATCAACAACTGCCTCTAGAACAAACAATCTTGTATGCACGTATATATGATAATGCCAGTGCTCAAAGAAAATTTATTTTTGACACAGGCCTAGGGCTGGTAACTTAAAAAAAAACCCACAAGCCCTGACAGAAATTCCACAAGCCTAGACTCCAATGTCCATATGCCCAAAATTTCCCTTTTTTAGTATTATTTGTCATACAATACTGCAATTGCTAAATTCAAATATAATTTCAATAAGGGGTTTGAAGGTAATGCAGGTGTTATTAGTGTTCATCACTATATTCAGTAGTGACTGGATGGTTATGGTCTTCAACTTCCCTGCTGGATGCTCTGAACCAATGATTGTCGGAACCAAGCTCAGGTATGTCAATCTGCTGTTTGCAGTATGTGCAAAGAATTAACTGCCTCTCACCCTCATTTTTTTTTGCTGGCATGTTTCACAAAGTTCTGAAATTTATTTTTTTGGGCTTCGTTGATACTATTGATAGCTAATTTCTTCCTAATTGGCTTAAAAAATGAATCACACTTAAACACTATTCTGAAAACTGAAATGATGATGCTTTGCGTTTTATATATGCCGTAAAATCCTACTTCAAAGAAACATTGCCAATGTTCACAAACATATCAAAAACCTATGGTACATATGGCTTAAACATTTTCATTTAAAGCAATGATACATAATACATTTTGTTCTCCTCACGCATCTAACATCTCTTTCATTTACCTATTGGGTTGCTCCACTTCCTGAGCGTACTTATGCAATTAGCACAATGGGTTCACCCACCGCAGTCTTCAAAAACATCTAACTAGCTACTGTCAGCCAATTAAGTAATAATTATCAGGTAATATGTGAAATATGGTTAATAACCTGACCTCTTTGCCTTTTAATTACCTGCAATTTAACCTGCCAAAAGGATACTCTTACATCAGCTCCACATATGGCCATTTACTATTTATATATGATACGTGTAACAGGCATTTAATGGTAGCAATGGTTATTTTAATCTGTTTTCAAAGATTACTGAAATTGTTTTCTTGAAACATGAATGTGTCAGGGGGGTTAGGAGTACAAATATTTTTAACATGACATGCCATGTTACAATTTGATTAAAATCAGATCTCCACTTTATGCAGGACAGTGGCAATTTCAAAATACATTTCCATATTTCATCAGTGCAATCAAAGTTTTCTCTGACAATTTGATTATTTTTATTTTACAAGCCCGATGGGCACCTCTTCTAGAATACAGGATGGGTTGGATCTGAAATTAGAAAGGCCTCAGGTATCAGGCTATTGGATTTTTTTGTGCACTGAACACGAACATCATTATGGTCATTAGAAATAGACAAAAATATGGAATCAACAACTGCTACTAGTATAAACAATCTATATTTTTTAGTTTCTAAAACTTTCAAAAATTGATCAGGAACAAAACATTCATTTTTTTTTAAACTCACGACTTAAACATTTAGCTGCAAAGTTAAGGTTAATCATGTGAAACAAATTGATCTACATCATTTGTGACAGCAGATCTGGATCTACAATTCTGGTATGAAGACATTGTACATCTGTTTTCCTGTACATTTACAGAGGCTGTTTTGAAAAAGCTTTCAAATTTATTCTGCTTAAGTTTTAGAAACTTACAAAAAATAACTTATTTGTTCCTTGTGGCACTTTACTTAATATTTTGACCTATTGGCAATAATCACAAGGTAATCCAACTATATTGGAATTAATTAAAATGTATGGTTTCTGCTGTGTTTATTTGAAGTTAAGGTATATGGCCAAAATGCATGATGTACTGACAAAAGTGGACAATGACTGTTAATTACATGTTCTGCATTACTTACATGTTAGCCAGAAATCCAGAAGGGCCACCCTTTCAAGCTGGACTCTGAGGACCTCTGTATAGCTATCTACTGACTTGAACTGCTTCACTGACTTTTCATAATGTTGCTCTGCCAACTGACGCTGATACTTTCTCTTCTGCTCTGAGGACTGTAACAATCAAGAACATCACTGATTAATATAACAAGGCCAGGTCTTTCATGTCAAGACCATGATCAAAGAATTACTGCAGTATAAGTAACCATGATGCCAAGGTCACTAGTCTGAGCCAGCAGATTTATACGTCTTAGTTTTATAAGTATTCATCCGAACTGTAAAGAAAACCAATCATAGATTTAGGGAATAAAAATAAATAAAATAACTTTAATCAAAAGCCATAATGCAAATTTTCTATGTGACCTTCACACCAAAGATCAATGGAGCAAGTGATCATGTTATATAATAATCTGTCTGAGCTTCCTGATGATATATTCCAAGCATGAACATAATCCCTCAATGAGTTTAGGATATGAATATAACCCCTCAAAGAGTTTACAATAAGAACATAACCACTCAGTGGGTTTAGGATATGAACATAGCCCCTCAATGGGTTAGGATATGAACTTAACCCCTCAGTGGGTTTAGGATACGAACATAGCCCCTCAATGGGTTAGGATATGAACTTAACCCCTCAGTGGGTTTAGGATACGAACATAACCACTCAATGAACTTAGGATAAGAACATAACCCCTCAGTCGGTTTAGGATATAAACATAACCCCTCAATGGGTTTAATATATGAACATAACCCATGAGTGGGTTTAGTATATGAACATAACCCCTCAATGGGTTAGGATATGAACTTAACCCATCAAGGAGTTTAGGATATAAAAATAACCCCTCAATGAGTTTAGGATAAGAACATAACCCCTCAATGAGTTTAGGATATAAACATAACCCCTCAAAGAGTTTAGCATATGAACATAACCCATCAGTGGGTTTAAGATATGAACATAACCCCTCAATGGGTTATGATATGAACATAACCCCTCAATGGGTTAGGATATGAACTTAACCCCTCAGTGGGTTAAGGATACAAACATAACCCCTCGTTGAGCTTAGGATATGAACATAACCCCTCAATGGGTTGGGATATGAATATAACCCCTTAATGGATTAGGATATGAACTTAACCCCTCAGTGGGTTTAGGATACGAACATAACCTCTCATTGAGCTTAGGATAAGAACATAACCCCTCAGTCGGTTTAGGTTATAAACATAACCCCTCAATGGGTTTAGTATATGAACATAGCCCATGAGTGGGTTTAGAATATAAACATAACCCCTCAATGGGTTAGGATATGAACATAACCCCTCAATGGGTTAGGATATGAACTTAACCCATCAATGAGTTTAGGATATGAAAATAACCCCTCAATGAGTTTAGGATAAGAACATAATCCCTCAATGAGTTTAGGATATAAACATAACCCCTCAATGGGTTTAGTATATGAACATAACCCATCAGTGGGTTTAGGATATGAACATAACCCCTCAATGGGTTAGGATATAAACATAACCCCTCAATGGGTTTAGTATATAAACATAACCCCTCAATGAGTTTAGGATATAAACATAACCCCTCAATGGGTTTAGTATATGAACACAACCCCTCAATGAGTTTAGGATATAAACATAACCCCTCAATGGGTTTAGTATATAAACATAACCCCTCAATGAGTTTAGGATATAAACATAACCCCTCAATGGGTTTAGTATATAAACATAACCCCTCAATGAGTTTAGGATATAAACATAACCCCTCAATGGGTTTAGTATATGAACATAACCCCTCAATGAGTTTAAGAACATAACCCTCAATGGGTTTAGTATATGAACATAACCCATCCACGAGTTTAGGATATGAACATAACCCCTCAATGGCTTTAGGATAAGAACATAACTCTCAACGGGTTTAGTATATAAACATAACCCTCAATGGGTTTAGAATACATAAGCAAATGAAAACCCTTTAGCGAAAACCTTAATGAAACTTTTCTATGACCATGACCTTACTCCCAAAGTCAATGAGGTGAGCCAGAATATCACAGAATAAACAGTTTTTCATTCATAATGGCTTTAACGTTTGAGCTAAGAAGCTAAAAGTTATCTTCCCACCTAAATGTTAGTTAGGTAGATTGATCTCCCCTTGATAAAGAGATTTGTGCCAAATTCAGTGAATATTTCAGTTATTACTGCAGTGGAAGGCACACCCTCTATAGGGATGCAAATGCTGTGAGGGCAAATGTTAATTATGATTCAGAAATTATTACTCAAATAACATTATCCTAGAAAAAACTAGATTTTTCTTTAAATAAATCACCAGATGATAATACCTTAATATAATAGTTAAGTGGTGGAGGGATATACATATCTTACCACAGAGAGGCCATCTCCAGTCCCCAAAAGTATGTGATACAACTTACTGATAACCCCAATGAAGAACAGACTCCATATGTTGGGGAGTGGCTTTCAAAGGAAAACTATTCCTTCCAGCAAATCCAACTTACATGAAGAACAGGTCATTTGGTAATAAGTTTATCTGACAGACAGGTTAATACAACTGATTTAATGTGACAGTCTTCATTGGATAAGCAAGAACAGACTGTGCATCAATTTGTTTCAATTAATTCTGTATATTTTTTTAAATAATAAATTTAAGAGGATAAGCAAGAACAGACTGTGCATCAATTTGTTTCAATTAATTCTGTGAATTTTTAAATTAAATTTAAGAGGCCACCCTCTGGGGTTGCTATGGCTCTACATTAAAAAAAAAAAAATGCTGACACATCTGGGTCTAAACTGTCAATCAGACTGACATTAAAGTGAAACACGTCTGGTGAAACCACTCCTTCTGCTGCTATAACAAATACGTGGTCTCTCAACACAGGTGGTCTCTCATAATAGGTTTGTGCAAGACTACTGTTTTTCAAGGTCAAAATGCAGGAGATTTAAGGGAAAATATCCACAACTGCAGTAATGCATTTTATTCAGTATAGACAGGTCTTGTCAAAATAATACAATTGTTTCATTTCAAAGTAATTTTGTGCAGCAATAATGATATACATCTGTTATAAACATTTACAATTATATTTCAAGCGCATGTGTACATGTGGATTAGCATAATAATATAATATTTATCCTGTCCACATGCTATTTTAACATGTCACTTCAAATGTAGCATAATAATATAATATTTATCCTGTCCACATGCTATTTTAACATGTCACTTCAAATGTAGCATAATAATATAATATTTATCCTGTCCACATGCTATTTTAACATGTCACTTCAAATGTAGCATAATAATATAATATTTATCCTGTCCACATGCTATTTTAACATGTCACTTCAAATGTAGCATAATAATATAATATTTATCCTGTCCACATGCTATTTTAACATGTCACTTCAAATGTAGCATAATAATATAATATTTATCCTGTCCACATGCTATTTTAACATGTCACTTCAAATGTAGCATAATAACTGCACAGCTAGTAATAACAACATACCCATGCTTTGCATGAACTAATGGCTTTGTTTAGGCTTTAGGTAAATATGGAATATATACACTGTATATACCAATGAATAAAATCAAAAGACAACACATCCAGGATCAAAAGAAAATTATTCAAAGACAATACCAAAATCCTTAATTTACCAATGACATAAAGCGATTAACTTGATAAATAAAGGATGTAATAGGCATGCACCAGTGAACAGATGGTGACAAAGTGTGGGTTTTAATTATGGTTTAAAAAAAAAAAAAAAGCAAAAAAGAACATGAACTGTTTACAATGACAACAGAATCAGGAAAAGGATAATTACGTATCTGAGGCATGGTTAAAGACCTCTCATTCACCACAGGCTTTACAGATTGGTTCCAAGGACAAACGATGTACTCAACTGATACAATGAAGCCCTTTCAAAAGAGTCATCATTAGGATATTACCTGGCATTTGTATTTTCACAAGAGATAAATCAATAATACAAAATTTTAAATTGACTCTACACACGTGTGACAACATCTTTTAAGGAAGTAACAGTTAATCATAATGGGGTTTTACAGGACTCTGGCACAACAATGGTAGTGACAGGTACGTTAGTTTGGTTAACCTCTGAAGCATACAAACAGCTACTTGCATCACCTATAGATTTTAGGAACTGACAACCAGACTAGACTATTGTTTTTTTTTGTTTTTTTTTTATAGCACAAACATGCTCGTGGTTCCAATGGATAAAATAAAGGTCAGTATTATTTATATATTTTTATGATGTAGCTGTGCATAGCAGTGTTGTTTTAGAACAATCTACACTTTGTCTGCAGACACTCCTGAGCAGTCATTCTTACACCAGATAAACAAACGTAGGCAGTGTACATTTGTTTTTGTGAAATGGTCATTCATAGCAGTGTTGAAATACATTTTTTGCCAGAAAGTCATGGCTGCTGGTAGTGTTCTGCATGTGGTTGCTAACAACAGTCCATTTATATAATAAAATCAATATGTGCATGATAATTATAGTCCTAAATAGCAGGTGATCATTCACAGCAGAGATTGCTCAGATATATTTGGCTTTGTCACAATTCAATCATCTTAAAACTAAGTAACAGAAAAGAGACAAAACCAAAGACTTTATTAAAAATTCAACAAATTATTTATTTCAACAGAATACAAAGTGAAAATTTAAAAAAGAACTTATATGATTGTGAATTAAATCCAAATAATCCTAAAAGTTCTATCACAAGAACAAATGTATCAAGTTTCAATTAAAATTCAGTGGTATTCCAAAATAATTTTGATACTGAATGTGTTGATATACCTGCAGTATCAAACGCTATTGTGCCAATGGCTAATAGTCATTTAATGTATCACAATAAAAAAATCCAAAAATCATTGTCTGAATTCACAATAATTCCAAATTAATGTTTGGGTTCAAGACTATTACTGACCATTTTGTAATTCCAGTGAATAATAATTTGAATAATTAAATTAAAGAAGTGAACACAACAATAAAAAAATAATCTGCTTCAGATGTTAAGGCAAGAATGAATAATTTTTATGTAAACAAGATTATACACCCTGTATTTGACCTAAGTCGTTATTACCATTTTCTGAAAATATGCTACCAGCTAATTGGGAATTTCCATTCTAGAAGTTTCTAAGGTCAGAATCAAGACCATATTTTTAACTCAAGATAAAGTGTGGACTCCCATTTAAACAGAGCTGTTAACAGAGCTGTTAATCCATACTGGATGCAGAGCATGTAATTCATGTATCCAAAAAAGTCTCTCTTTCTGAGGGGCCCCAAGTGGCTGAGTGGTCTAAAGCACTCTCCGTTACGGATCACTGCCATCTCACCTCTGTCTGCGTGGGTTCGAGTCTCGCATTCAGCCAATGTGGTTATGTGAGAAAGCTTGCCAGTAGCTTCTTGTGGGTCGGTGGTTCTTTCCAGGGTTTTCCCGGGTTCTTCATCCACCACTACTACTGGCCGCCATGTATAGCCTATCATGTGCTGAAAAATGGCGTTAAACCCCACAACAACAACTCTCTTTCTGATAAATGGTACTACTAGAGAGCTCTGGATCAGATTTAATAATTTCTTTTATCGGATACCAGAACAGTTTTGACATTAGCCAATGGCTCTACTTGTGGGCCATGAAAACAACTTCATAAAGACATGACCATCTTTGATAGACAAGGGTACCCAGCATCAACATCATCACTTCCCCACCAGATATCTATATGTTGTCCCTCCTTAAATTGTGGAAGGGAATCGGCTTTGAATGATCCAACTTCCAAATCATACTGGTCCAACTAATTTTCATTTAACACATTATGCTGCATGAAATGAATACATTTATACATCACTGATGCTTTTAGCTTTCAATCTCAGTAATGGAGGCATATGCAAACCAGAGGGTTAGTGAATAATTTCGATGCTAGAGTTGGCAATAGTAGTTAAAATCTTTCCAGCAGATTTCAAAATTCTAGTCCTCTAGCATTCAGTTTTCTTATGAACTAACCAAGTACATACTCATCAACTTCATGGTCAAGCCATTCCTATTTCCACACATTTGCCAACCTTTACCAAAAACTTAAGAGCATCCATTTCTTTATCGACAGCTCATGATCCTATGTTTGGCAAGCATCCTTATTTCCATCAATTTCTTATACATGAAGATTCACTGGAAGAGTAGAAACTTATGACCCATCAGAATGCTATTTACAACAATCATGTGTTAAAAAAACATATGCAATGAATACTATTAAAAAGAATGTCTTTATACAGATAAATAATTGGACTACATCAAGGAAAATGGGATTAAGGCCAGGAGAAAAGAGGAATTCAACTTTAAAATGGCAAAATAATCATCTCTGAATTAGCTCAATTGTAAAAAAGTTCCTATTAATTTGTTATCAATTATAGACAAGTATTATTCTTTAATTGTTATATCTTTTTTAATTATGTGCTGAAACAATGTGTGGGTGAACACACTGCTGGATGGACTGATAAAAGGCATCATGCTATTCCTATCCTTGAGACTAAAGCAATGGAAAAAAGAAAAAAACATGCAAACCTGGTTGCGTAGTGAATTATGAAATAGAGATCCTAAGCGGTGGTTGATTGTTGCAGCTCTATAGAGGTACATAGGCTGCCTGGCTGATGAGATTTCGGTTTTACAAGTACATAGTTTTAATGACTTGCTCATCAAATCTATCACTTCCTTCTCAACCTGAAAAAAAAAATGTTCAAAATAAACGTTTCACAGAAGCTCATTTGCCTTCTCAACTTGCTCTTATGTACCTTTACTGTCTCTAACATGTAGAAAACTTTAACACAAAATTTGACCACAAGGTCTTAATGTTGATTATGCCTAAGCCACTGTCCAGAATGTAAAAGTCATATTTATTACCATTCCTATTACAGGTGAGACCAAATATGTTGTTGTGGGGTTTAACGCCATTTTTCAGCACACGATAGGCTATATATGGCGGCCAGTATTAATGGTGGAGGAAGAACCCGGGAAAACCCCGGAAAGAACCACCGACCCACGAGAAGCTACTGGCATGCTTTCTCACATATCTACATTGGCTGAATCTGAGACTCGAACCAGCGCAGACAGAGGTGAGATGGCAGTGATCCGTAACGGCGAACGCTTTAGACCACTCGGCCACTCGGGGCCCCCAGACCAAATATGTATCAAATAAATAATGTACTCATATTTTAGGATTACAGAGGAGACAGAGTAGCTAATTTGTTGACAATGAATATTCATGATTGCGAGATCAAAGGATGAGTCTGGCTTGTGCCACAGCAGATGGACTCAGCCAACCTAGGCAGTAAATGGATGATAACATCATCAAGTCATTTATTTGCAATAGACAGGCATCTAATCCAAGTGCAACCATTTACAGTCAATAACCTTATAGCATGTAAACTAGAGAAACTAGTTTTGTATGCCTCTTATAGAATTTTAAAATAGACCATTGCATTAATCTTCATATAATATCATCAACTTGATTCTTTCATACCCAGGAGTTCATTTAAAATACACAAATACAGTTTAAAACTGTATTGTCCCTCTCATAAAATTACAAAAATATCACTGAAACTTTGCCACATTTTATTCCACAACAGGAGTTTACATATTTGACCATTACTTCAATATTACAAAATACATGTTTTAGAAAATTATGTTTCTCTGATAATATGGCCTGGTCACATTACTATGGTACAACTTCTCTGCTACCTCCAAATCCAGCCCTCCTAGAAGGATGAAAAATGTTTTGCCGTCTACATTATTATAAAATCAAAGGGAACCAACTCTTACAGATTAACTCCCGTCTACTGGCTTGGTGGCTACTATATATAGTACACATTATGTGATCAGTTTTTACTTCACATACCTGCTCTAACATGTGTCACAAAAAATGCATTTTTTTTTTTACTGTCAAACACCTCAAAACCATCATATTTTGAAAAAACATGATCTTCAATAATAATAGGAATGAGAAACAAACAACAGTCTTTGTGACCACCACTATGCATGTCCACACATACATGTGCACAGAGGGGCCCAGAGTGGCCGAGTGGTCTAAAGCGCTCACTGTTCCGGATCACTGCCATCTCACCTCTGTCTGCGTGGGTTCGAGTCCAAGGCTTGGCTAGCGTGGGTACGTGGGAAAGCCTGCCAGCAGCTTCTCATGGGTTGGTGGTTCTTCCCTGGGTTTTCCAGGGTTCTTCCTCCACCTGTTATACTGGCCGCCATGTATAGCCTATCTTGTGCTGAAAAATGGCGTTAAACCCTAGAACAATAACAACATCATGTGCACACCATGTAGTCTGTATAAAAATTAAACAGTGCTGCTTAGAGCCTATGTAAAACTATCCCTTGTGTAGTCTTTTGAACACTGCAATTGGAGAGCCCCTTAGGCTAATCTGCATAGGAAACGTATACTAAGTGGAACAACCTATTTCATCTGAGATAGATATAGGCAAAGAGATGCATGCTAAAGAACAAACGTTATTACACATAACTCCCCTGAATGGGAATGCTTCAGCAATCATTAAATAAAAAGTATTGGCAAGTTTATGATCAGTAGTGCATTTCTTTGAATATATAATTTACTCCATATATAAAATATAAAACGTGTTTATTCTGGAATAGTATACAAGTTTGGTTCATTTTTTAAAGGCAAAATTTTGAAATGCTAGTGAGATTTAGGAAAAGACGAGCCATCAATGACTTAAGCAAAGCTTATCAAAACCAAATTTCTGAACTCCTGGATTCAGTTTAACTGTGAAACACAACAGTAAGGGGAAGCAATTTATTTTTTGCACAACATCCAGCAGATCTGCCACTCCCTCAATGCAATGCAGATGCAGAATGATTTTCTATGCTGAGAAAAATCAACAAAATCTTCTGGAAAGTTTGAACATCCAGTCTCATATGAGTGTCAAAATAAACACATCTGACATCTGTATTACCTTCATCTTACCCAATAACTAAAGAGTGCATTAAAGACTGCATCTAATCAAAACAAAATTCCACTGTCCAATGGATTTTAAAGACAGAAACTTGGTACATATATATTTTTGTAATTAGTGTCTGAAGGTAACCCCATATAGTGACACAAAGGTCCAGTGATTTCATCCCTCCCTATTTAAGGATGGACATGACCACTACTAAACAGAACCAGGACCATATGCCCATTTATGTGTTCCACTCATGTGTGACTGGCATATAGAATGACTTTCATTTCCAAGAAGATGACTTGAAGAGCCATCTCTTGAAGTGCCCACTTGTCAATGACCATTGTAAAGTCCAGTAGCAAGTATGTTCCCCAACCTGACAAACTATCACCTGTATAAATCATTATTTCTAGTTGTCGGTTTTAAATGGGTATCCATGAGCTACTTCTTGTCTTCATACTGGGGAAGAAAGTTTTTGATGTTGGTCAAGAGATTGTATGTTTTGATCTAAATCACACAAGATTGGTTGTCATTGTGCTAGATGAGCCATCTGTAATGAGTGCAAGAGTTGAAGAAACTCTCAAACCAAGATAAATATTTTGTTTGAAATCCTTTATGATGCAAGAATGAAGTTTTTAATGTGTTTGTGAGGGCAACATATGAGACTGAGGTGTATGGAAAACTTGAGATGGATAAAAGATCAGACTTCTTGACACTGATTATTCACCTTAGACTGCAAATGAGGGCAAGAAGGTTGTTTATACCTTGGACCAAAACTGAACTTGCTAAATGTTTTTGAAGGATGCTGTCAAATTACAAGGTCATCTTGAACCTTCATATTATACGTAGTAAGTTTTTGTGAAGGCCCAAGGACTTAGGCTGAGGCTAAATCGAAGAGCACTCAATCGATATACTTTGCTCCAATAGAGTTATAATACTTGCATGCTATCATATGGATTGGTATATGAAAATATGACTCAAACCAGATCTAGGCTGATTATGTAGTCACTGCATTGCTCTGAAAGACGGACGGACTTTGTCTTCCTAAGTTGAATTTCAGGGCAGATATAAACTGATTGAACCTGCAGAGGCTGATTACAGGCCTAAATTGCCATTGGACTTTGTCACACAAAACAGTCAGGGGCGGAATCTCTCTATGCAAGGCATTCACACAAACTCCATAGCCTGCTTCATGAATAAAAGATACATTTCCTTCTGTAGTATGTCTGCCCTCTTGGGTTTGCTTGGGGTTTCTGTCATTAAGGGGACCTCAAAAGTAGAGGACACTGTATGAACAGGATTCTGAGGCTCACAGACATGACTTGGATCACTCAATTGTTTTGCAGAAAGAGGATGATTAAAGCCTGACAAAGAAGACCGGTGCCCTGGGTGGGTTGCCAGTCAGCAGGGGAATCTGTAAGTCAGTAATTGGTTGCAGCAGGTTTTAAAGAGAAATATTTTCTTTCTCCCCCAAACTGCCTCTACTGTACCCCTGCTTATGATGCTCTCTTCTCTGGAACAAAACCAGGTCAGAATTTCCAGAAATGGGAGCCTGCATTTACAGGTGGAGGGAAAACTCCTGTGCCATTTGTTTTATAGCCTCCTCAGTTCCACCCCCAAACAGAAGGGGAGACCCAAACAGGAAGGTGCACAATGCTGCTAATTAGAGTGCATCTCTTCTGACTAAATCTATATTGCAGTGGGCCATCAAGGCATTAGTCATATTCAGTTGTTGATAATCCAGACGACAAAGCCTTATAACTGACCAAAATCATGCACAAATTTACTCCTCATTCTGACTCATCTCTAATTCTGACAGTTGGCACTTCATCCTGAGATGAAATTGACACTGCTTCTTTTTTTGGCCCTTGATTGTTTCTGAGAACATTATACAATGTATTTTTCGAACACACTTTACAGGTGTGTATTGAAGAGCACTTTGCATGAAAAAAACCTGTTTTGTGGGCATCCTCCATGACCATGAATGTCTACATTTTGTCATCTCTATAATGAAGAAGATGGTAAACAAATAAGTGCATATAAGAAATGTATACAAAATTTGCAGTAAATGCCAACCATGTTACAAAAACAATTTATAAATGGAATAATTTACATAAACACAGTGCCTGGGGAATTCCAGCAGTGTAAATATCAATTGACAAAAATGAATTACACAATAATATCAAAATATAAATAAACTGACCACATTTTACAAAAATGTATGCACCATATAATAATTTTCACTTATGGTATCACTGTCAATAATACATGGATGATGAAATTTAAATTTATAATAAACTAGACTCTCAGAGGAATATCTTTGCAACAATGGAAACTGATTAAATCCTTGTATAACAGTAACCACCTGGTGGGTAGGAAGGTCAGTTAACCTTAAGAGTTGCTTCATTTGGGCTGGACATGGAGGTAGCAGATATGGATATCCTAATCCAATGTGATCTTGTAAACTATATCTGATAAGAAACTAATTTAAAAAAATAAATCAGTTTATACATGTTGTCTCTTAATATTATAAACCAAAAAGAATTAAAATTCAATTCTGCAAGAAATACTGGTATCCAATGCATCCTTTCTTTTCTGATACATGTGTAAGTTGTTGAGTAATTTAAAGCAAAACTTACATCTTCCTGTTGATGGACAGTTAGAGGGGCATAGTCTTGCATCAATGTTGCCATATTAAAGTAAGTGGTGGAGAGTTCCCAGTTGACAGAATCTGCAATCTCATAATATGACTGATTGTGAGCACTTTTTAACAAGCTCAGAGCTCTCTGATAACTCTCTTTTGCCTGTAGAAAAATATACATAAAAATGTAAACTTAATGCTGGTAGTACATTTACAGACCTCGGAACTGGTAATAATATCAAATTTGCATTCTGACTGCATTTAATTTGTACCTCATTTGCATTCATTCTGCATTTCATTGGTACTGCATTCCCCTGTTTACCATCTTGTAATTTATCATTTACAGTCTCAGAAAAGTTTTGATTTGGTGTTCATTCCTTTTATTCATCATTCCCTTCACCTTCATTCATTTTGGAATGCGTTTACTAGTTGGGATTTCCATTTTCAACAGTAATAAATAGAAAGAACTATAGATTTTGCATCTTTTATTTTTAAGAGTGTGCTTTAATAAAATAGAAAATGCACAAATACAAAGACAGTACTGAATTAATGATAAAGAAAAATATAACTACAGATGCAATAAATGTAAGAATATTATTGCAGAATATTTTTGCCACCAAATATTATTTCTAATTTCATTTCAGTCAAATAATAATTGTGCAGATACACCTGCTAGTGATAATGTTTTCACACCCAAGGCAGTTGTTAGAATACTTTTACAGCTTGTAAGTAATGAAAATTTGTCTATCTCTGTAAGGAATAAATAATATAATCCCATATTATCATACAAAAGGACTTTCAACCAAGGAAATTTCAGCCTAAAATACAGACAAACAGATTTCACATCTTATATTCATTTATCATTCATCATTCTGCATCCTTCATAATGTAGTATCACTAATTTGCTGGGGTACCAATTTTGTTTATTTTGTTGTTAAACAAAAGCATGCATTTAAAAACCAAATGAAAAATTAAGCCCCATTTGATAACAAGCCACTACCACCTCATTTTATTACTGTGTTTCATTTGTTGAGAGCAACAAAGGCATGTGACAAACCAATGTCATGGACATAATAAAATATTAGCTTGTACATGTGTTTGTTTTATTTTAACTCCTTACAAAAAGGAATTTTATATTATTTCAATGCACAAGAATCAACATGGTATCTAGTAATTGTAATTTCAACTAACAACCTTAAAGCAATATGCTGTGAATTAAGTATAGATAGAAACATACAAGAAGTATAAAATATTCAAACACCAAAAAGAAATGAATGAATAATGAATTATACTAGTATATGAAAATTAGATTTCGAGCTTATTTAAATAGATTCTTCATTCAAGTGGAATTGGTGTCAAATAATTGAAATTTTCTTGTGTATCGCAAAGTACTTAAGATCATATTTCACTAATGTTTGGACAAACCCACCGAAACAACATCATATCAATCAAGTATGCTGGTACACACAGATGTTTGTCAGGTAAATAATCCTTAAACTGTTGAGTTAAACAAGTCCAGCAGTCTCAAAGCCACAGACAATTAGGTCTGATCTTTCATACATTTTAGCGTGAACAACAATAATCCATTCAGCACGAATTGGCTTTACTGATAAAGTTCTAAATAAAGTCCGGTAGTTGAAGTTGGTTCATGCATGAGGCAGGCTCAAACAAAGAAGTGAGTCAATTTTCACTTTAGATTTATTTAGCATATTCACAATCTGATGGACTCTAAATATATCAACTGTTGATGCTGCTTGCTGATCTTGTATAGAGCGGGGAACAACTGGTCACATCTTTGATTCACATATGGTATGATAACATTATTCAAATCAACTGGGATTCAACATGAATTTTACAACTCTTATGCTATATTCATCAGAAAGGAATTGATGGTGCAATTTTATGAACACTGTTTTAAGAATGAGATCATACACATGTGCTTTAATAAACAATTAGCTCATTGTTGCTGGCTGCATCTGCCCCCCTTTGAAGTTAAGTTGCTGGTTTTGACAATTATTTGTTTTGTGCTACAACAGGTGGTAGCTTTCTTTTAACCACTGAAACGACCACCATTTGTTGTTGACATAGTTTTGTTCTTTTTGTATTCTTTATTTGGAATATTTGCAGAGGTTAATCCCTGAATCAAATACATGTAAATCTGCAAACTTTGACAGGCAAAACCACAATTCTAAATATCCTGGAATAAGTATATTTTTTAAAATAAAATAAAATAAAAAATTTGACCATTGAAAATAAATGATTCTAAAGTACTGCATGCATCATTCCATCTGCATTCCATTTTCATTTCAATGTTAACATTTCCTGTTTTAGGGTCTGTACCCATGAATAACATCATTCAACCATGGACAGCATAGATCCAAATAAGTCATCACACATTCAACTGTGGACAGCATAGATCCAAATCAGTCATCACACTATCAATCATGGACAGCATAGATCCAAATCAGTCATCACACACTCAATCATGGACAGCATAGATCCAGATCAGTCATCACACATTCAACCATGGACAGCATAGATCCAAATCAGTCATCACACATTTAACCATGGACAGCATAGATCTATATCAGCCATCACACATTCAACCATGGACAGCATAGATCCAAATCAGTCATCACACATTCAATCATGGGCAGCATAGATCCAAATCATTCATCACACACTCAATCATGGACAGCATAGATCCAAATCAGCCATCACACATTCAACCATGGACAGCACAGATCCAGATGAGCCATCACACATTCAACCATGGACAGCATAGATCCAAATTAGTCATCACACATTTAACCAAGGACAGCATAGATCCAGATGAGCCATCACACATTCAACCATGGACAGCATATATCTAGATCAGTCATCATACATTCAACCATGGACAGCATAGATCCAGATGAGCCATCACACATTCAACCATGGACAGCATAGATCCAGATCAGTCATCACACATTCAACCATGGACAGCATAGATCCAGATCAGCCATCACACATTCAACCATGGACAGCATAGATCCAGATCAGCCATCACACAAGGAAACAAATCATACAGAGACCAATCTTTGTAGTCCCCAATCTGCTGACATGTCACATGCCAATATATCTGGATCTTTGATGTTCACCACTCTGTGAACACTATACACATGCATATAATAAACTGAACCTAACACTATTATTTTCCTTTATAACAATCAATACTTGATACTTGCAGTAAGTATAGAGCAACCCCATGTTTTTAAAATCTGGATTCAGCTAAACCTCTATAATCAAATAAAATAACAGTTTAGGTCCTTGGGTCTGGACTACATATTTTTTTCCATTGATACAAATGTTCTGTTCATAAAAGCAATTTTCCACCACTTCGAAAGTGTCATTAAAACAGTATTTCCCTGAACATAATTCCTATATACATAAGACATATATTTTGTTTAAAAGGGATGTATTATATGTTTTATCAAAATATTCAGTGATATGGATCAATGATCATTGTAAAGCATTATTATTTCATGTTGGAGGGGCCCCGAGTGGCCAAGTGGTCTAAAGCGCTCTTCGTTACGGACCACTGCCATCTCACCTCCGTCTGCGTGGGTTCGAGTCTCAGATTTGGCTAATGTGGATATGTGAGAAAGCTTGCCAGTAGCTTCTCGTGGGTCGGTGGTTCTTTCCGGGGTTTTCCTGGGTTCTTCCTCCACCATTAATACTGGCCGTCATGTATAGCCTATCGTGTGCTCAAAAATGGCGTTAAACCCTACAACAACAACAACTACAACAACATTTCATGTTGGACTTCCATGCTTAAGAGAATGATGTCACAGTGTTACTGCCAACGATGGGAAAATATGCAAAACCCTTTAAAATCATTACATTGCCATTATCATAGTCAAGAACATCAAAGCATTATTTTCATTTCATTAGAGAAATGAAAACTTTTCTGTTTCAATCAATTTAAACAAGTTTAGATCCTTAGATCGTCCATTTTACAAAATCTTCATTTCTTTTGAATTTTCATTCACATTTGAAATGCAACAGGAATATACTTCACTTTCTGTTAACACCCATTTCATGCTTGCATTTCAACTATCATCACTTTCTTTTTCATTTATGATCTATGAAATGCATTAAGATTTTGAATTCATCACTTTCATTTCAGATTTCCATTCAATTTTATTGTGTGCATGTGTATCTGTGGTGAAATGGAAATGACTTTACCAAGTTGTTTTCAAGAGTGGTAAAATGAGAGAACTGTTACTTTTGTTTTATTTAAAAATACAAAATGAATAAAATGCAAAAGACAGAACAGAATTTCAGATTAATGAAAATATAACTGCAACTGTAAAAATATTAACTGTACAAATTTTGTTCTTTTTGCAGTTTGTTCCCAAAACATTGCACAAACTCAACCACTGGTGTCGATATAATCACATCGATGACAACTGTTATGCCAGCCTCAAGAAGATGACATCATAGCTGGTAAGGAATGAAGTGTAAAGAATCTTATCCCATATTATCAAGACTATTGACCATCAAAATTTAACAGCAGGATTTTCATATCGAGTCATGAAATGCATTCACATTTGATTCCATTTTCATTTATCATTCTGCATTCTGTATTTGTAATTGTTTTTAAAATGCATTTTTCATTTTGTTTTGATTCATTATGCAGCTCATCAGCATTCATTCTGCATTCCATTTTCATTTCCCTGGTAAAATTACTCATTTTTGGGTCAGAACTGATTCTTCATTATGTATCACCTAGCATCCAAAACTCAATAAAGCCATGTAATTCTATTCCTTTGGTGTAACTTCCACATGCATATGAATGATTCTCTTTAACATGTAGAGACTGTTAATTAGCTTGAAACAACCAATACGTACATAAGATTATCTGTCTCATGCACCCAAAGTAAAGAAAAATCATACATGCTTACTGACCAAAATGTCTGATTTTTTTTCAAAAGACTATTTTTTTCTGTGAAAGTAGAAGTTGAAAGTCTTGAGTTCAGATATATAAACAATAGTAAAATACAAAAATCCTTAGCTGATGTTACCCTCTATTTATCAACATACTTGTTGGAAATAATGCCGCTCCTGATTGCTGAATTCGGGCTTTTCTTTGCGATGATTGATGTTGGTAAATGTTTGTGCACAGAGTCTCATGAGCCTGCCCATATTACAGTGTAGAAGGGCCTGGTTCACGACATCAGCAGCATTCTCAAATGTGAGTACTCCTTGCTCAATCATATTGCTGCTCTTTTTCCACAACATTTCCATCTCTTTTGTAGGTTGGCTTCCAACTAATGATTATGAAGGTAAAAGATGAAATAAACAGATCTTGGTAATTTTCTTTAAAAAGTCATTATTTCTATAAAATATAAATCATAAAAAAGAGAAAAAAAATAGATCGTGCATTAAATCAGAATTTAACACAAAAATAACACCACTTCTGCCATTACCATTTGCCCCATGACCCACTAAAGCAAATCTTGACAGAAGCTTTTCTTTTATCTACGATCTAAAATATAGTTGGAATGGAGGGAATGGTATGGTTTTTTCCAATTTATTTAGCATAATTAGTAGATGAAGCCTTTTTGTATCATGGAATACAACCTTATAAAAACTACAGTAAAACCTGTCATGAGCGACCTCTGCTATGAGCGACCACCTGTCATGTCCGACCGCAATCGTAATGCACGGATCGATTTTACTATATAAACGCTCTGTTATGAACGACCACCTGCTGAACGCGACCAGCGACCGCGATTTCTTGGCAAAATATGCATTTTGACACTGCTATGAACGACCGCATCGCCAAAAAATCAAAACAGATTGACACCACTGACCTTAACTTAATCCTTTGTAAACATTAGAGCTCGGGATAAATGTAGTATGCAAACAAAGTGCACATTAAATAACACTATAGTTGAACAACCATATATCGGGATAAACACCTCTAACCATCATTTAATCCTTTGTAACAAAGACGGCAAAAATAGCAAAGATTGCTCTAATAAAGTATTTAAAAATAATTTGTCTTGCTACAGTACCAGTTTTGTGAAATTTACAACTCCAGCGTACGGTGTCATTTGTAAACTGCAGTAAACCAGACTAAACTACATGTCACTAACCGCCATTGTAGTGCCGAAGTCATGTGAATAGCCAGTAAGAGTAACATCAAAGGGAGTAATGATGGATATACGCAGTCAATTTAGAGGTTTGTATTTTTTCTTTATCTGTATGAAAACTCACTAAACGCCGGTAGTCCTTATGTCCAAGTGAGAAATCGTTTAAAAGGGCTTCAGTGTTGGTTTGAGTACGTCGTTTGCTTTCCAGTTAATCCATAATGCCTGGAGGGTGAATGAGCTCATTGTCTTTAATACTAGTAAGTGAGAATCATTTCCGGATTTTTTTAAAATTATTTTTTATTTCTTTTGTTAGTGTTTCACCAAGCCACAATCTGTTTACGTGGGTGCAGATGGTCGGAACATTTGTTTATCGAGCTATAACGCTGTTGATTTAAATAAATGTACAGTATTGTTTCCTGATGAGTTAATTATGTATTTTGGTTTCATTCATTGGTACATAATATATATTTATTCCACAATTCCCCAAAACCTGATCAAAACCTATAGTCTTTATAACGTCAACACTAATAACAACGGCAGAATCTCCGCTGAAAAAAAGAAAAATTTTAACACTGGAAGAAAGGATTAATGTCATTGAAAGAAATGAAAAAGGTGAGACCACTCGCAAAATAGCAGTCAGGATAAAGCGTCGGTAAAACGCAAGTTCAAAATGTAATCAAAGACAAGAAGTCCATTAGAAACGAATGGCAGAAAGGTGCACAAGCACAGAGGAAATATGCCACGGCACGACGGACAGTTTACGGAGATCTGAACGAGCGAGTATGGGAGTGGTTTTGTGTTGCAAGGAGTAAAAACATACCAGTAAGTGGAAAGTTGATTCAGGAAAAGGCAATAATTGAGATACATCTTCAGACCAAAGAGCTGAGTAAAACATGTCAACAAAGAAGTATAATGGATTTCTTTTAAAAAAACAGTGAATAAGTGTATAAAATAAGATATATACATCATATCTAACTGTTCATTTTTTGTACATATTAATGTGATGTTGAAATATAAATTTTATTCTCGTTGTTTGATAGATGTATATCTTTATTATATAAAGATATTTTGAGAGGAATGCATGCATTATTTAACAAGATTCATGAATAAAGGATATGATACATGTACAGTGAGTATGGGTATTAATTATTTTTCAACAATGCTAACTATTGACCCTGAAAACCAGTCCATTTTCACACACCTCTTATGAGAGACCACCTGCCTTGAGAGACCACTTTTGGTTGGCAGAAGGGGCGGTCTCTCATAACAGGTTTTACTGTAATGTGAAAATATCCCCACCCCACCCCATTTTCTTTTTCCGTAACAAAGCTCAATCTGGAACAATGATTAAATACTTTAATGGAATGAACACAAATGGTTCTGCTTTAACATATTCTAAGATCACTGATGTAGACTAAATGTTTCTATTATATGCTTGTACTACAGAAAGGACACTTTCTTCAAAGCATTTATGCTATTTATTTATTCTATGCTGATATTCTGGTCACATACCCTACCAATATCACAATAAATGCACATGGTTCTAGTCTGGGATTAAATTTATAAGCCTATATATAATCACATTAACACTATGGCTATTACTTCTGTGCTGATCTGCTCCACAAAGAAAGTTTTTTTTTAAGTATATATAAATGTATATCCATTTTCATGTTCAAATTGTTTGCACATTAATGAGGAAAAGATTTATAAAAGTCATTTGTTTTCATGTTTATCATTAAGTTCTTTATTTTACTGATTCAAATTGATATCCAATGCAAATTAAGAAATAAAATATGTTTAAATAAAAATTCTAGTTGTAAACCTTCACTTTGAAGAAGTCTCTGAGCTTGCTGCATGTACCAGACTCCCATCTCATTCTGTGCATTTCCAAGTCTTTTCATCAGAGATCCAATGATATCCTGCCGGCCTTCAACCAAGGACTGACCCAGATCTATGCAATGTTGGTAACACCTGATGCAGCTGCTGTAGTTGTTCTCTTTATCTGCTGTAAAGTCTAAAAGCCACTCAGGTTCTGCAACATCAAGAAAACAGATTATCGTTAAAGGGCATTTGTTTGCACAAGGTAATGAAATGTAATATGACGTGTTTTAGATTTTTAACGAAGCTTTAAAAACATTTCAGTCATATCGCTACGATGTCTGCAATGTAGCAGTTTATAGTGATGTCTAGCACTGGGGCATCATGCCGCAGACATGTAGCATGATGTCCCACCCAGTCACATTATTCTGACACCAGGCCGACCAGTCCTAACACTAACCTCTTAATGCTAAGCGCCAAGCGAGGAAGCTGTTAGTACCATTTTTGTAAGTCTTTGGTATGACTCGGCCGGGGATTGAACCCACAACCTCCTGCATCCGAGGCAGATGCTCTAACCATTAGGCCACTGGAGCGGTCCCAAATGAAATGTAAGGATAATCTTAAATAAATTAGTTACATTGTATGGCACAAAATACATCATTATAATAAAACAGACTGATACAGCAATTTTAGATATGCAAATAAAAATATAATACTGTCTATGTGTATAACATAAACTCATCTGTGCAATGTGAGCCATAGATTTGTTATGAAAACAATGTTGGTAAGTCAATACTTTTCATCTAAATTGTTACTGAAACAAAGAGTTTTCATCTTTGTTTATTTGTAACAGTAGATCTTGGTCTGTACTGCAGATCTAAGTCTATTGTGTTTGCTTAATTCATATGTTCAAAGAAAGCTCTGACTCTGATTTGCAGTGTAATCTGTGTTTATAGCAGATCCCAGTCTGTGGTGACAGATCCAACTCTATACTGTTCACCCCACTCTTTATTTCAAACACACGAGCTTAAACTCTGATCTGAAGGCACATTTTATGATGGCAAATCCTGGTCTGTGCAGGCAGTTCCCAGTCTACAGTGTTCATTCAAAATTATTATGTTAGACAAACAGATCTGACCTGAATCTACTGGCAGCTGGCACATTCTGAGATAGTATATCTGTGTCTCTGAGTTGTTGGCAGACAGGTAAGCATTATATATGAATGCATAAATGAATATATATATATATATATATATATATATATATATATATATATATATATATATATATATATATATATATAGTATGTTGTTATGAAGCACCTTAGTATAACATGGTGTTATGACTCAATGCTCCATGGTCTTAAACTAAATCACAAAAAAAAAGTGAAAATCAACAAGTTCTTTAAATTTTCAAAATATAATTTATTTCTCTAAGATAGAAAGTGAAATATTAAAAATAACTTACAGTATCATGAATGAAATCCTAAATATAGACCACAATGTTCTATCAGAAGTCCAAACGTATTGAGCAATACAAATTAAGTTTAAGTGGTATGCAAATTAAGTTGAAGCGGTAACACAAATTAAGTTGAAGCAGTAATACAAATTAAGTTGAAATGGTAATACAAATTAAGTAGAAGCTCCATGGTCTTAAGCTAAATAACAAAAAAGAGTGAAAATCAACAATTTTTTAAAAAATTCAAAATATAATCTATTTCTCTAAAACAGAGGGTGAAATATGCATCCAAATTTAAAATCAATTCTTCACTTCATCAACTTACAAAGTCTAATCTCCTTGAATTATGAGACTACTGACAATAAAATACCTACCATCTTCATCAACTTACAAAGTCTAATCTCCTTGAATTATGAGACTACTGACAATAAAATACCTACCATCTTCATCAACTTACAAAGTCTAATCTCCTTGAATTATGAGACTACTGACAATAAAATACCTACCATCTTCGTCTACCTCCTTCATGGCATGTTCAATAATTTCACTCTCTTCTTCTGAGATTTCATCCAATGTCGTGTCAAAATCTTCTATCTTCTCAGCAGACTTTGTAATGAGAAGACCAGTATCTGCTGATAGTTCTAGGATGTGTATCATTAGCTCAGTATTTTCCCTGGCTTTTTCTGGCAAAAGCCTTCTAAACCCACCTGTAATGTATACAAAATTATGCAAATCTCTTGTAAATGACCATGATTCAACTTTCATACATTATTTCTAACACATCTGTGAATACAGTGCTCTCTTTGGCTGTAAGATACATGTTACAAAGATGGAAACTTTTAAACCCATTGTGGCATCATGACTGGCTATATGATGATATGACCAGAACATTTCTGTTTAGGTATTTATCTACAATATTTTCCAAAGTATATGACAAGAGGGAAAACTTAACCATGCTTTAACATTTGATTATATATATCCATGGTTATACTGTTGCAAATTTGATGCCTTGTTGGCTAATGTAATATCAACAAAACCAAATCTGAAATGGTCTGTGTGTGTGTGTGTGTGTGTGTGTGTGTGTGTGTGTGTGTGATTTGGATTTTTAACGCAGCTTTAACAATTTTTCAGTCATATCACTACAATGTCTGCACTGTAACAGTTTATAGTGATGTCTAGCACTGGGGCATCATGCCACAGACATGTGGCATGATGTCCCAACCCAGTCATGTTATCCTGACACCAGGTGACCAGTAGTAACACTAACCTCTTAATGCTGAGCGCCAAGCGAGGCAGCTGTTAGTACCATTTTTTGCAAGCCTTTGGTATGACTTAGCTAGGAATCGACTGGTGTAATCATCAATATACATTAAGAAATATGAAAACATAGTTTAGTTAATCCCCATATAGATTCTCAGAATACTTTATACTGGAACATAAGGCCAAAGAGAAATGAGCTTTTCCAGTCAGTTTTTTTTAATTTCAGACCATAACACTTTATCCCACCACCATTTAAACAAAAAGTTCACCAAAACAATTCACAAACAAAATTACTGAAATTAATATGTGCATCCAACTGAGCTGGTGTAGCCCAGTACTTGAAGAACTAAGGACATTGTATACGAATTATAATACTTTTGAATTTTTTTAATTAAAAAAAGGTACCTACCTAACCTAATTTTAAAAATTGTATCATTTTAAATGTGCAATTTATTTCTGCCTAACATGCATAACACAGAGCTCAACAAAACTTATCAACTGTTGTCAGATATGTGCTGGCAGTTGTAATCAAACCCACATAGCATTCCATTTCCCCCTTCCTTCCCCACCCCTTTTCCTCGGAAAGTTAACATCAAATGAAACAGATTTACACATTTGGAATTCTTTTCAAGTTCGGAAGGCATTATGTTGTTATAGAAAAACCAATATGCTTTAAAATTTTACTCAATCCTTATCTTTCTTTTGTCAAAATGTAGTCAATAAGGCAGGCTTTATATCACTCTACTGTACATAGGTCAGAAAACATGGTGCCATAAAACAGGCTATATTAACTGCAGCTGGGCACTGACTTTGAAAGAAAACAATTTAAACTGTGGGTTCAAGAGGTTTGCTGTTGCAACCCACGTTGCTACTCCCCGTTTTCCTGTATATTAGTATCAAGGCATAATTTTATGCATACATCTAACTTTACTTGGATTATTTCACCTTTTTTCATATCTTTTTTCATATGACAACTATTCGCTGGGAACATCTTTCTTTAAGCATGTAATTGAATAGTCTACTCCCAGAATTGGTTGAGGAAAAAACTATTAACCAGAACTAATCAAACCCTATAGCCAAGCATCCAGGACCATACATTATTTTTAAGTCAGGCAACTAAAATGTTCCAAGGCACTAATCTGGGACAAGTGTTTTTTGCTCCCAATCTTAAAACAAGTCAGTCAAGTGACTCTTTTACATGCTTGAATATCTACATCTGGTTATTCATGCTCTCTGGGCATAATGAATGCTTGAATCTACCTAAATTGATTCATTTCATACCTAATGCTTGAATCTACCTAAATTGATTCATTTCATACCTAATGCTTGAATCTACCTAAATTGATTAACTTCATTCCTAATGACTGAATCGACCTAAATTGGTTTATTTCATACCTAATGCTTGAGCCTACCTAAATTGATTCATTTCATACTTATTGCTTGAATGTACCTAAATTTATTAATTTCATACATAATGCTTGAATCTACCTAAATTGGTTTATTTCATACCTAATGCTTGAATCTAACTACATTGATTCATTTCATACCCAATGCTTGAATCTACCTAAATTGATTTATTTCATACCTAATGCTTGAATCTACCTAAATTTATTAATTTCATACCTAATGCTTGAATCTACCTAAATTGATTCATTTCATACCTAATGCTTGAATCTACCTAAATTGATTCATTTCATACATAATGCTTGAATCTACCTAAATTGATAAACTTCATACCTAATGACTGAATCGACCTAAACTGGTTTATTTCATACCTAAATGCTTGAGTCTACCTAAATTGATTCATTTCATACCTAATGCTTGAATGTACCTAAATTTATTCATTTCATACCTAATGCTTGAATTTACCTAAATTGGTTTATTTCATACCCAATGCTTGAATCTACCTAAATTGATTTATTTCATACCTAATGCTTGAATCTACCTAAATTTATTAAATTCATACATAATGCTTGAATCTACCTAAATTGATTAACTTCATACCTAATGACTGAATCGACCTAAATTGATTAACTTCATACCTAATGATTGAATCGACCTAAATTGGTTTATTTCATACCTAATGCTTGAGTCTACCTAAATTGATTCATTTCATACCTAATGCTTGAATGTACCTAAATTTATTAATTTCATACCTAATGCTTGAATCTACCTAAATTGGTTTATTTCATACCTAATGCTTGAATCTAACTATATTGATTCATTTCATACCCAATGCTTGGATCTACTTAAATTGATTCATTTCGTACCAGAGATACTAAGTGGTCAATGATAACTGTACTGAATAATATAACTGCTTGACTGCATATTAGAATAAGTGACCAAATTATCGGCCAAATAAAACACTTCAAACAAATTAAGAATGATTATTTAACAGTGCTGTACTATATGACCTTGTTATATTGTTAACTAGACACTTATACTCATGAGTGGGTCAACCTGTGATTTCAATCCATTGAGTCAATGAATTAAAACTTATGGACTGCACTTTATCAATACAAGTGTGTTTCCTTCATGAACTAATTAAATTACAGTTACTGTAATGAATCTGTAATTTTTTCACTCGATTATACTGAGAATCAAATTCAACAAGCAACACCATTTTTGAAACAAAATAATTACACTAAAGGTATGTTCTGTGTTTGCATTCAAATGATACAATGTATGTTATTATCAATTTAGTAAAAGTAGTTGTCAGATGAGGTGATCTTTTCTATCTGGATAAAATGAGTTATAGGAAAGACTCAGAAAGATAATTCACAAGAAAGGATAAAACATAACACTGATTCAGATAAAGATAATTCACACTGGAGGATAAAACATAACACTGATTCAGATAAAGATAATTCACAAGAAAGGATAAAACATAACACTGATTCAGATAAAGATAATTCACATGAAAGGATAAAACATAACACTGATTCAGATAAAGATAATTCACACTGGAGGATAAAACATAACACTGATTCAGATAAAGATAATTCACATGAAAGGATAAAACATAACACTGATTCAGATAAAGATAATTCACATGAAAGGATAAAACATAACACTGATTCAGATAAAGATAATTCACATGGGAGGATAAAACATAACACTGCCACTATATCTGAGGCATCTAATCCTGTGCAGCATAGTGTATGAATGACACCAATCCAATCAGCACGTGTAGAAAATCCCAGTTGCTAACAGTCCACTAAGAAATGCCAGCTTAAAACTGGATGAGAATGAAATGAGAAACAAACAAAATGAGAGTTCTCTTTAACACAGCTTACACCTTAGTACCCAATAAGAAAAACTATTTTTTTAAAAACAGAAATGCTGTGTGCACCCTTGGAGAAGAATGGTCTTAAACTGGGTCCTAATTATCAGAGATGATATTAGTCTTCCATAAAAAAAGCTGAAAAACATATGAAGGGGGGTTGGGGGTCCTCTGCCAACAGGGTCTTGAGGGGCAGCACCCCAGGTCTGGGGGCCCCGGGAGCCTAAGGCCTCCAGCCATAAATATATTTTACACTCATAAAAACTGTTCCTGGTGCAACTTATGATCATAAAATAAACCCAAATAATCATTTGAAAGACTAATAAACTTACCAAAAATGTTCAACTTTAATTCGATAAATTCATAACATTTATTAGTCACATGAATTTGTTCTAAAATACTATTGATGCTTAAGTTATTTCATGTGCATGTCAGTATTCACATCGTAATCAAGCCACAATAATTTGTAAATTTTTGCAGCAAACTTCTCATAACAAATCTGTAAAATAAAAACCAACGTACATGAACTATATACAAATAATCCAATACATTCACTTGTCTTTTTCTCCAATGGAAACAACCTGTTGATATGCTAGTTGAGCTCTTTTTGTGGCTTTGGCAAAGATTTTTTTAGCCTTCCTTTTTGTCACCACTGAGTTTTTTGGCTCAATGTGCAATCATTTCTTTTCCTTCTCAATAAGAGCTTTTTTCCTTTCAAGCTGGTGCTTGTATTGGCGACATGCAGTACACATATTCTGACAGAGAGCTACGTCTGTTCTCTCATGCAAGAAATCTTTCTTTTTATAGTAATTAACTGCAATTTTCCCAGATGCCTTCTGAGCTTCAATTTTTCCATATGCAGCTTCTTTTGTAGTTGCTGTTCCAAACTCTTCCAACCACAATTACCATAATTCAGATCTTTCTTGCAGAGGTCACAAAATGCCAGTCCTCTAGCGTCCAGTTTTCTTATAAACTGTCCAAAAAAATTTCCATAAACTTTTCACTCCAGCCATTCCCATTTCCAAACACTTTTTAAACCTTTATCAGAATGTTTTGTGTCATGCTGTCTCTCAACAACTCTGGATGCCATGTTTGTAAAAGATGCATCTTCTTTCCACTGCTATCAGTTTCCATTACATGGAGATTCAATGGATGAATTTAAACATTTGACCAATCAGAATACTCTATACAAGGGTGGTGTGATAACTACTGTTTGGAACAATTAATTTACAAGGGTCACTGCAGAATCAAACTGGACAGACCATTTAAAAAAGACGGATTGGAGATAATATAAAAAACAGACTATATCAAGAAAAATCTGACTCAAGTCAGGAGAAAAGCGGATATCCACTTTAAAATGGAGAAAAATCATGTCTGAATTATACAAAAGGCTCAGGGAAGGTTACTTTGTTTGGTCGATTCATCAAGTCTTGAGAAGAAGTAGTTAACAGAGATCTGATTCCATTAAATTCTTGAGGTAAGTAAAAATGCAGTTGGGACAAGTGAATTTTCTGAAACCAGAATCTGCTCAACCCTGATTATTTACAAAAGCTACTGTGTTCTAATGATAGGAAATTATATCTAAAGGATACAGATGCCTCTGCCAATTGAAAGGCAAAGTTCAACATCAATAGGGGCCATAACTCTGTAATGTTTTGCAGGAAAGTGGTTCAAATCAATGCTCAACCAGGTTATCTTAATGTAAAAAAAATTGTACCAAACTTAGTTTTAATTACTGGAGTTCATAAAAAATTACCAAATGGAAATTAAGGGACAAATAAGAAAACTATGTCAAATAGGGGCCATGACTCCACTAAAAAGCACATTGCTGGAAAATAGGAAAAATCAAACATATGGGCTCCTTAATGAAAAGGGTTATATACAATTTTAGTTGTAATTTATGGAGTCATTCAATTTATGGAGTCATTCAAAAGTTAATGAATGGAAACTGAAGGAAAAAAAAAAAGTAAAATTGGAGACAAAACTTCATGAACATTTGTTGGAAAATTTAAAAGCAAACCTGACCTAATAATTCATACCAAATTTAATTTTAATCAAGTGAGTGTTTCAAAAGTTACTGAGCAGGAACAAAATCAAAAGGTAAATTTGTATGTTAAGCAGGAGTCATAATAAAAAAATCTACCAGAAAAAAATTAGGATATTCATCTTTAACCATGTAAAGCCTCATACCAAATGTTATTTTAAGTAATGAATGTCTCAAAAGTTATTCAGCAGAAATGGAATTTGTCTGGGAGGTTATGTTGAGTAAATGCTTGACCTCTGCTATTACAATATGTATGGTGATAGACACTATGCACTGGGAGAACTGTATTTTAAATTGTTTTTTTTTTAAATTTCTAATAAATCTAGTTTACTTCAGTTCTGGCCCTAATATCACCAATTATAATGTGAAACAATTAAAATAAAAAAGACCTTTTTATAATATGTTTTCACATACAAATCTATTATCACGGTTGTTCATAAGGTACCAAGTATACATGTATCTGTTGACCTCACTTTTATGGTTCCTAAGAATGGGTTTTTACAAATAAGGGTCACAGTATTAAAATGTAAAAGGTATGAGACTACAAGGACAAGTGAGGAATTAGCCTGTTACATATATCTTATTTAATATATATATTTAATTTAATTTGTCAGTTTTAAAATTTTTATTCTATTATATGCTATTATAAGGTAAATTTATTCACTATAGATGATACTTTTTTCAGGAAATTGTTTGACCTTGACTGTAAGTATATAAACAACAGGTGTTGATCTAAATTCTGACTGGGTTCAGAATTAGTAAACAAAGTTCTATTTTATTTTAAAATGATTGGTTGTTATCAAGGTCATGATGGGACTACAAGGGTTTAAGAAGTAAACAACTTTTTAAATTTTTTTATTTCTTAGAGAAAATGATTGGTTTTCTCAGGGTCACACTGCGTGGACGTGATATTTTACAAATATTTCCTTCTAGAAACTTCCAGGAGATGATCACATGACCCATTGTTGATGTTTTAGAAAGCCCATATAACTCAACGTTTTAGAGAAACAATTTTTATAGAAGTTGGGCAGTTAAAGTGTTATGTTGTGCTGCTTAAAGTTATTTCAAGTTACTTGTTTGGAGTTATTTCAAACTACTTGGACTCAAAAGGATTAATTCTGTTACTTGTCTGGAAATATTTTGAAGAGTGCTCACACAGGGAAAGACATCGCTTACAAATTTAATTTGGATTTCCAACACCCGAGTGCCATTATTTGTATTTCTATAAGGAACTGTAGATAAGCACAGTACTGACTACAGCATACGTCATCATCATCCATCTTGGATTTTACATCAGGATTCGAATTTGAAATTATTAGAACATTTATTACTAGGACTTTTGCAATTTAATTCGTGGATTATTCTTAGATTATTTTTGGATTTGATTCTTGAAACCATAAGTACTTCTCCTTTTTTCTTTTTTACAGAATTTTCCAGGAAAATAAATTATTTGTTAAATTTTAAAAAGCTCGTTTTTTTCTCACTTTTTCTGTGTTACTGCTTATTCGAGCCTGAACATGTAATAGATCATATAACTATAAATTCACTCCCTTCCCCCTGCACATGTGTGTTAGCCGATGTAAAATAGGCTGACTGCACTAACCTGCATGCCATTAGAGGCAACAAATGGGAGCACCATTTATACTAAGCCATGTTTCAGATGATAAAATTTCAAATGAGAGGGTCATGGACTTTAGGACAAAGTGCAGTTTGTATTTAAAAAATGACTTTAAAAAATGCACTTTAAAGATTTAACTCTTTTTTGCCTCTTTTGCCTCTATCTTTCTTTGTATGCCTTTTTTTTTAAGTCCAGTCCAGTCCAGCCCAGCCCTACCCTGTCCTGTCCTACATTGATACATACATACATACATACATATATACATACATGCATACATACATACATACATACATAAGTACGTATGTACGTACGTACATACATACAAACATACACCACACTTACAATAACTCACATACAATGGTTTAAAGAAAACAAAGACTGCAACATAAGCAAGAATGGGAGTTACCTGGGGACCTAAAATTAAGAATGGGATAGACATCGAGGAGGGGGAGAGAGGGTACAGATCAGGTAACATGGCTGAACATTTGTTTAATAATCACATTTGGAATAATCATCAAAAATAGCTTTTTCTAATAAAGTTCTATATTTTTCTGTGGAAGTTACCTTTATTTTAAATCACATGTAGTGATCTTTGACAGAATAAAACCTTACTCTAAGTCGTTTCAAAACACATCATGTGTACTTCCGAAAACATTGTGTATCATGTCACTACATTTTGCATGGATACATTCTAGTGTTACTCTGGATTCAGATTCACTATTTTTTTAAAGTGACATTTATTTTGATAATGCCAATGCCCAAACTATATTTTATTTAAAAAATGTATATCAGTAAAATACTTATTTTGTGATTTTCTTGAAGTTATAGTAAAATTTCTGCTCATCCCTGAACAAACCTGAGTGCCAATTCAGGTATTTTAAGTTCACTATAAACTTTGGAACCTGTTTCACCCATAATGAAACACAATTGTGAGACAAATCTTTGCAAGCACATAGTAGACATTTTGCTTGTTTCCTTTGCTACTATTGTTAACATTTGTAAGTATCATAAACCACTGATTAATGTTCGATACTTTAACTTTGAGTATGACAGACCACTGATTAATGTTCAATACTTTAACTACGAGTATGATAAACCACTGATTAATGTTCGATACTTTAACTATGAGTATGATAGACCACTGATTAATGTTCAATACTTTAACTGAGTATGATAGACCACTGATTAATGTTCAATACTTTAACTATGAGTATGATAGACCACTGATTAATGTTCAATACTTTAACTATGAGTATGATAGACCACTGATTAATGTTCAATACTTTAACTACGTGTATGATAAACCACTGATTAATGTTCGATACTTTAACTATGAGTATGATAGACCACTGATTAATGTTCAATACTTTAACTATGAGTATGATAGACCACTGATTAATGTTCAATACTTTAACTACGAGTATGATAAACCACTGATTAATGTTCGATACTTTAACTATGAGTATGATAGACCACTGATTAATGTTCAATACTTTAACTATGAGTACGATAGACCACTGATTAATGTTCAATACTTTAACTATGAGTATGATAGACCACTGATTAATGTTCAATACTTTAACTACGAGTATGATAAACCACTGATTAATGTTCGATACTTTAACTATGAGTATGATAGACCACTGATTAATGTTCAATACTTTAACTATGAGTATGATAGACCACTGATTAATGTTCAATACTTTAACTGAGTATGATAGACCACTGATTAATGTTCAATACTTTAACTGAGTATGATAGACCACTGATTAATGTTCAATACTTTAACTATGAGTATGATAGACCACTGATTAATGTTCAATACTTTAACTATGAGTATGATAGACCACTGATTAATGTTCAATACTTTAACTATGAGTATGATAGACCACTGATTAATGTTCAATACTTTAACTATGAGTATGATAGACCACTGATTAATGTTCAATACTTTAACTATGAGTATGATAGACCACTGATTAATGTTCAATACTTTAACTATGAGTATGATAAACCACTGATTAATGTTCGAAACTTTAACTATGTTAAAGATACTCTCAGCATTCTCAGTTTTCCATTAGCCAACTGAAAAGAGTTGACTTAACACACTACTGTGACTGCTAGGTTTCAGGCGGGCAGGATCTGAATACCCATAAACTCTTCATTCAATCCCCTTTCCTTGATTTGATACCAAAGACTAATTAATATGATAATATGAAGCAGGTCAAAAGGATTTCTGGTTTAATGCCATTTTTCAGCACATGATATGCTGTACATGGTAGCCAATATATTCAATAAAAGAAGAATCAAGGAAGACTCCAGGAAGAACCACCAATCCATTGGATTTGGATTTTTTACGTAGCTTTAACAATTTTTCAGTCATATTGCTATGATGTCTGCAGTGTGACAGTTTATAGTGATGTCTAGCACTGGGGCATCGCCGCAGACATGTAGCATGATGTCCCACCCAGTCACATTATCCTGACACCAGGCCGACCAGTCCTAACACTAACCTCTTAATGCTGAGCGCCAAGCGAGGAAGCAGTTAGTACCATTTTTTGGTATGACTCGGCCGGGGATCGATCCCACGACCTCCTGCATTCGAGGTGGACGCTCTAACCACTAGGCCACCCAATCCATTGGAAGCTAATGATAAATTTTCTCAAATACCACCAAAGCTGGAGAAGCCAAGTCTTGAAATCACACTGACAAAGGTAAGATGTGGGAGTGGTTTTATAAAGGCAAGCTCCTAAGACCATCTGGCCACCAGGGGCTCCATAATTCATTGTAACAATGCAACCAACACTTCCTTAAGTTAAAGATCAAAACACAGTTGGTACTTAATTAGGTTCACATGGAAATATTTACAGGCATAACTGTGATGGTTTGTTGATACTTTCATGTCAGAGTACAATAAGGTGAGTCACATTTATGATGATTGCACTGAAACACTGAACTCTTATAAAAACAGTGGAAGCAAAGTGATTTATCAATATGGATATCTTCAGACAATGGCCATAATATTTTACAAGTTCCATGGCAACTCATCACAAATTATGGGACTAGCTGTGTTAATAAAATTGTGTGCCACATGGAACAAAAGACATACACAAGGATTCCTGTATCCCACTATGGGATGGGGTATCCAATGAAACAAAAAGAGAACATGAGGAGGAAATGAAGAGATACCAATAAAATACACTTACAAAAGCATATGAATGCATTCTTGAGCAACCTAAGACACTCCCTGGACTTGTTTAGTGATGAATGCATTTTGGCCAGAGCATAAAATGTTATTGCAGCTTTGCGGATAAGCTTGGCTTTGAAGGAATCATGCCAATTGCTTGACCTTGAGGATTCATCTGTGCACATCTGTACTACTTCCTTACACTCTGCAATGTATAAATCCTCTGGCTCTGAGGAGACTGAATGTTTCTTCTGAAGAGGTTCATAATGAAGAGGTATTGCCTCATCCCTATTACATCTGGCCTGTTCTTCAATGATGTGAGATTCCATTCGTTTCTTCTTTGCATTATGAAGTTCAAAGCAAACCAGACCCTGCAAATTGACCCCAAAATTTGTAGTTTATTAATTTGGAAGCCGCAGATTCTAAACATTATTTATTACAGTCACATCTTTCACAGCACATCGTCACATTTAAGTTCCCACTTCATAAATACACAAGAGTCATTCAAAGAGATATGTGCTAGTAGCCAAAATGAATTTGAGAAAAGGCCATTTCTTCATATTAACTGCTGGGTGTTGAAACCATCTCTGATAATGATATTCTTCAGCAATTACAAGATTTTCACATTTGCTGCTGTGATATATCAGAGTGACACTATTTTCACCTGGGACCAACAAGACACAAGATAAGAAGTCTTCTAGTGAAAAACCCATGTTGAAAAGGTTTTCTGCTTTGAAGAAGTAACAATAACATGATTTTCAAGATGGCTGCCATGGCGGCTATACTAGATACCAGAATGGCACCATTTCCATTAAGGACCAACTAGACAACATAACGCCTTTTTTTTGTGAAAGCACAATAATGTTATGTCAAGGTATGCAGGAGAAGCACCAATAAGATTTTCAAGCTGGCCATTGTCATGACAATATTCAAATTGGTACTATTTTCATTTATGACCAAACCAGATATTGTACAAAATCTTTAAGTGAAAACACCATGCAGTAATACAATTCATCCTGTAGTTATGTCAAATTTTTAGATGGCCATTGTGGTGGCCATACTCGATGTCTGAGCAGCACCATTTTCATTTTTAGAAACAGACATCACAAGAAGTCATTTAGTGTATACCCTGTCTAACATTGAGAGGGAGTAAATAACATGATCATTAAGATGGCCACTGTGGTGGACATACATGAAGGATAATTGGAACCATTTTCATTTAGGACCAACAAGATATTATTAGAAGTTTTCTTATGAAAACCCCAATGAAAATATTATTTACTGATCAGAGGGAGTAGAAAAATAAGGAGATTTTTTTTATATGACTGCTGTTATATGCCATATTTGACTTCAGATTGCCACCATTTTCATTATGGGATCAACTTGACGTCACAACAAAGTCTTTCAATAAAAACCCTATGCTGATATGAGCATTCATTTAGAAAGAGTAACAATAACAAGATTTTCAATATGGCCTCTAATGTGGCCATATTGGGCATCATAACGTCTTTCAATGAAGACCCCATTCTGATATGACCATCCATTCAGGAGTAGTAGTGATAACACGATTTTCAAGATAACCACAATGGCAGTCATACTGGACGTCCGAGCAGCACCATCTTCATTTATGTTGACCTATACCATGGAATTAACACGTCCATAACTCATCATGGTAATACTCCAGACAGTTTCAGAGAAGCTATAACAAACTTATTCAAATGGATGGACCGATGACAGATGGCAGCTTTCATATTACAGACAAATGACCATCCCATTTGCTCTTCTGTTCTATGACTTACACAGCAAAAACTATTGTTATATGAAGTATTTACTTAAATAATATACAAGAATTTTAAGCAGTTTCCAAGTTCAGATCAAAAACATGAGTTGCGAGTGGGACACAGAATAACAAAAGCATCAATCAAGGACAAAGAGCATGCTGGCAGGCACATTCTACATTACTTAACCATACTGCACTTGATAGTACATAAGACAAGGAAAGGAAAACAAAACTGTGACACAGATACTAGTTTGTCATCATCATGACATCGGAGTTGGAGGGAGTGGTTTATTTGCAGATATTACATTTACAGTCTTTACCACTCCAGGATCAAGTTAATTATCTAAACCAATTAAAAATTTGATTGTTCTCTGTTAAGGTGATTAGGTAGCTCAGTCCACAGAATGCCAGCTCCATATCTAAAGGATTTCTCGCCATATGTTGCGGTTTTGATTCTTAAGAAATATAAATTATATGAAATCTAACATTGTATTTATTGTGTTTCAAATATATGAAATCATTGGAGGATCGCACAAGTTCATAACTTTTAGTCTCTACAGCCAAAGCCTTAAGTCAACGAGTCTTCAGGATTGTCATTTTTTGTCTTAAGTAAAACAAATTATAACTGCTTGTGTAATCAACACACAGAAATCTCTAAGCATGCTCTTGTACTTAGTTTTGCAGTGTTCATGTCACCACAGAAATGCCAGGCTAAGGGACAGAAGTTAGAATTGTCAGTTTGTTCAGTCTAGCTACCTTCTGACCAATACATTTCAAGACAGATAGTTGCCATGAAGCTTTCCAACAAAGATTTTGCTATAGTCAATGACGATTTCTAGCAGTTTACCGATTTCTTCACAGTTTATGTCAGCACCAGCACAGCTTTTGTTAAGTACAGGCTTCATACTGAATGTTTTTTTAAACCCACAATTAGTACCTCAACCATTTCATAGTTGGCTTTTTTATTTTTTACCCACATCTAGTACCTGAACCATTTAATAGTTGGTTGGCATTTTATGTGCATCAGTCAATCAGAATGTTGGATTATGTTACAAATGTGTCCAAGTCTGAATGGACAATGTTTTAACATTGGCATAGTTATACAATGAGCCACATTTAATAAAATAAAAAATATCATTGATAAAGACATTAAAGGATAATTATTGACCTCTGTGGAATCGCTTTTTGAATTTTAGTCCAACTATATAAGACAACATGCATCTGAATTTGCTGCTTACAATTTGACAGAGATATCAACAAGAGCCTACTGCCATCTGACAGATTATAAGCCAGTAGCTTGATGAAAGAGACAATCAAAAGCCTTGGATAAATCAATCAGAACTGCAGCTGTATATCTGAGCATTCTTTAAGTCTTCAAATAAATGTAACAAAATAGATTGGCATCCTGAACCTTTACCAAAATGAACCCAAACACTTGCTAAAACTGTTCTCAAAAAAAGTTGCTAACTGGGTCTCATTTGATTTCTCAAACAGTTTCAATATCATAGGTTGAATGCTGGCAAGGCTATAGTTACTTTTATCAGAGGAACTTTCTTTTTGAAAATCAGAGCTACTTTGAAATTTCTTCTGATGATCATGTAAAATATTAGACTGCAAAATTTTGACAATTAGGTTTGTAACACAGCCAACAAGGACAGATCCCCCTGCTTTTAACATTTAACAGGAATTTGACCTCCAATAAATTTAATAAAAAAAAGTAAACTTCTTATCATTGTATAAACTACTTCGTGGCTAAATCCATAACAGTCTTAATAATCTGATGAATTAAAGAAACTTCCTTTAAATGGTCAAGAGAAACATACTTTCTGATGTCTAATGCCAAATTACATAAAAATTATGGAAGATTTCACATATTTCTCTGGTAAGGGTTACAATTTTTTGAAGATTGGAATACACCTCTGAGCTCCCTTTAGATAAAAGTTGTATCTGGGAGGACTGGATTTGTGAGACAGAAGTAATTTTCCTGAGGTATTATGATTGGGTAACATATTTAAAGAAGAAATATAATAATAACATAAGTTACTGTGTGGAAATGAATGTGTGTGGGTCCAACAATTGGGTGGGTGGGTGTGTGATTTGGACTTTTAATGTAGTTTTAACAAGTTTTCAGTCATATTACTAAGATTTCTGCAATGTGGCAGTTTATAGTGATGTCTAGCTCTGAGGCACCATGCTGCCAACATGTGGCATTGTGTCCCACCCAGTCACATTCTCCTGACACTAGGATAACCAGTCCTAACACTGACCTCTTATTGAGGAGTGCAAAGCAAGGCAGCTGCTAGCACCATTTTTATAATGTCAATGGTATGACTTGGCTGTGGTCAAACCCATGACCTCCCGCATCCATGGCAGATGATCTAACCACTTAGGCCTCCAGAGCAGTCACTTTACTAAATGATAATGTAGCAATCTAATAAAAATAATTATGCAAGTTATTGTGTGTCAGTATGAAAATTGTAGGCCACATCTCTGCTAAATCTGATAGCTGACCTCAGTTAAGGTTTCAACAATAGCATGTGCCATACCAAATTTGTTCAAAATCTAACAATAACTGAGGACCTTCTTGTGTGGAAATGAAACAGGACAGAGAGATAAAAGGACAGGACATTGGATGGAAAATTGGACAAAAATTCTGTCATGAAAGTCTGAACATTCAGAGTTTGCAACAATATTATGCTTTCAATACCTTGTGTATGTATGTGAGAGACTCACGACATCTTTCCTCAATATTTGATGTAATTGGTCTGATAGTGGACATCTGATGATAGTGATCCTGGTGATAGTTGTGACAAAGATTATCTACCCCTACCTCTGTTGTTGGGCCAGGGTCAGATTGATTTTCTTCCTGAAAAAGAAAATGGATATAAATCAAGCTCAAAGATCTTATGCAATGTTAGAAATGAAATAATGGACCTAAATGCAGACATGCAAGAGATGCCAAAAATTACAGTTATTGTAGAGGTCACATGAGATTATTACCCACCTAAAACTAAACTATCCCATGGAGTTATCTCAAAATGAGCACAATAAATTTTAATTAACTAAACTATTTCTACCTAAAGCATGTTCTTTATTAAACCATCTAGCACTTTACTAAATATGAAACCAAGTTTTTGAATAAAACATGTTTCTTTAAACATATTTACATGATCATAATACATTAAGAGTACACCCACTACTGCAAATCCAGAAAATCTTTCTTCTTCTAACAAACTGCTTATATAATAACAAGTTAAGAGGGGGGGAGGGAGTTACATGACTTTTACCTGCTGTATAGTAGCTTCATGACATGTCAGATACGGTCTAGGGTTAGCACAGGGTCAGTACAAGGACACAGTTTGGAGAAAAAGTTTTCTCCCACAAATCCAGCGGAAAATGAGTAAAAGGTCTTTTTGAAGCCGGGAAATTAACCTCTTATGCAGCTGCTATGGGTTCCACAAAGTCAAACTAAGCCCTCTGTGGTTAAACAGTTTCTAAGATATCAGCAAGATAATGTCTCTGACCTTCATCTCAAGTCCTATGTGACATCAGTCAGGAAACAGATGTGATCGAATGCTATGTTAATGGAGACTGATCACACCTCATAAACCTATAAACACCACTCTCTCGATAACTCACACATGGATAACAGCAAAGTTGCTTATAATGTACTTCAGGCATGGCTCCCATTTTTAACATAAAAAATACCACAAAATTTCACCCCTATTTGGTGAACATGAAGAAAATCAAAAATAGTCAAGGAAAACTTCTATATATCACAATTTTTATTATCATAAATAGTGGCTAGTACCCGATTATTTAAATCAACATCATGAAATTTTTAACTTTTATTAAGAAGTCACATATTTTGTTACATTTTATTCTTAGAACAATGTAATTAAGAAATAAAAATGTCATTACTGGTGGAAACACTTTAATAAAAAAATATCAAATAAGTTTTGGCAAGTGAAATTTTTGTTCTAAATATATCTTTTAATTTGGTTCCAGTGCAATCATCATAAATGCAATATACCCTCCTGCATTTCAACATGAAAAATGTCAATTTAATGTCACAGCCATCAGATCATTTCTGTGAGAATGTAATTAAGTGCAAGCTGTGCTCTGATATCTGACTTCGCTATCTGATGTATTGTTACACTCAATTAAAGCAGATGTGCCTTGTAATGTCATGTCAATTATGTCGTTTGCATTAAATGAAATGAAGGGAATGGAAATAAAAGAAGTTAAAAGGCACACAAATTCTACCTGCATAAAGCTAGTGGTCATTGTCAAGACTCCAGTCAACTCCTTTCAACTGAACAATCAAACATTAACATAAATATTATTATGTAAGTAATATAATTAACTACCTTAAATTAGCCAACTAATTCACAAATGTGATCAAAGATAACAAAGTAACCAAGCAAAATATGTACCTGATAAATAAAAAACTTTGTTTCAAAGATGTCTCCTTATGGAGAAGTGAGTTCTTGAGTTTGTAGCGAACTAAAATTCCTGAATTGGCACACAAGAGATTTCCTCAAGGATGAGAAGTTTCACTATTATTTGCAATGAAATTGAGACATCAATATCTTAATAATAGAACAATAAACAAAATAGTGTTCAATGCTAACAGTTGTTTGCAAAATAAATGTCCATAGCTTTTAAACAAAGGAATTTGTTTTGTGGTGAGTAAACACAAGAAAAAAGCAGTGATATCCTACACACAGTTTTTTGCATACATGTGATGGTTGTCAAAACTTCCTGGATTAATGTTTTTAATGATCTTTTAGAGGTTAGGTATCTTCAAAAAGAGGTAATTTATATATAAAAAAGTGATGTTGTGATGTGATGTGATTTTGATTTTTAACGTAACTTTAACAATTTTTCAGTCATATCGCTACAATGTCTGCAATGTGGCAGTTTATAGTGATATCTAGCACTGGGGCATCATGCCGCAGACATGTAGCATGATGTCCCACCCAGTCACATTATCCTGACACCAGGCCGACCAGTCCTAACACTAACCTCTTAATGCTGAACGCCAAGCGAGGCAGCTGTTAGTACCATTTTTTAAGTCTCTGGTATGACTCGGCCAGGGATCGAACCCACGACCTCCCGCATCCAAGGCGGACGCTCTAACCACTAGGCCACCGAAGAGGTTATAAAAAAGTGAACAACTTTATTAGAAAAAACTCTTTGTTGATATTTGTTCCAAATGCAAACATAAAACGAGTATTCAGTTATTAAACTGAACTGTTCACCCCACCCACCCCACCTCCCTTGGGTTTTCTTGATACCCAGTGAGGAAGGCATCCACTTAATTTTTCTGAGGTCCTACATTAACTCAGGCACTTGCTTACACTGTGGTCTATGTTTTTGGGCCCTGATGTGCACAAGATATTGAGAGAGAGGCGAATGAAAGAAATTAAATGGTCTTCAGTTATTTCCTTGTTGGCTAAGCAGATAGCCCCAGCGGTCCATATGAGTGGAAATATACTCCCTTCTTTATCTGAGCCTTAACACAAATAAAGAATTCCCCCTTCTAAGTGGTTCAGTTCACTAAAGTACCCCAATGTGTTCCTATAGATACCCATAAAAAAGAAGCTAAAGAAGACAGTGGTTTCAAGTCAAATGGCTGGTTCTCAAATCAGCAGGAGCTACATCTTAGTAATGAAAAACTTCATCACAGAACTCCTGACAAGACAAAGATCTCAGTGAGTCTGCTGCAGTAGTCAGGAAGCAGGTCTTGCTCAAAAGAAGAGTCTGAGTCTCTCAACTGTGGTCTTAAGCCACATCAGAATCCATGGCAGAATGCATTCAGACAAAGTACCAAGGACAAGTTCAAACTGGTCAGATGGATGGAGAGTTTGTTTGGCTTTTATTCTCCTTTCCATGATAATGCCAAAGCTGGTTGTGTGAACATGGTTTTGACTCAGGCTCTGTTGGAATAAAGTTACCTTCTGACATTCACTGTATCACCAATGGTCCATGACAAGCACTAATGATCCAGGAATAAGGAATCAGCATAACGGCCCTGGCTGGTATACGAGGAAGCTGTGCAAGAGCTAACTTGGTCTGGATCCATCTGACATCTGTACCTAAGTCTGGTACTGAAGATCAAGGGAATGATCACCTTTAAGTTAGTCTTTAGGAGGTGACTGAAAACCAAACATAGTTAAGGTGTGCCACCATACCATGTTGGTAATGGATGGGTGCTAGGTACTTTTGTGTTTTGATGATGCAAATGAGTATGCCAGGAATATCTATCATTGCATCCAAACCAAGAAGCTGAATGTGTATATCAAGGCTGTGACAAAGTGTAGTCAGAGTTGGTGTGTTCTGCAGTTGGTTTGATTCTGGTATGAAAGACCTGTGCTGGATATTTGGAAAGATCAATGTAACCAGTACCTTTTTTAGCATGCGCACCCTGCAACATGTTTTAATTTAACTAAAAAAAACTGATTCTGAAGCTAGGTACATGTGAAGCTGACAGACAATTAGCATACCTGAAAGCTGCTGACACTCTCATCATCATCTGAATCATCTTCTCCTGGACTTGTCATCCAGTCATTCTGCATGGCACTGTCTGGCATGTATAGGTCTGACAACATGTAGCTGGCTGATGCACACACCTTCAAGAAAAGAAAACAAAGGGTACCCAATCTTTTAAAAAATCAAAAGCTGTTTCCATTTCCCATAACAACTTAATTATGACCATGTACTAAAACCTACAGGAAATATCACTTGAAACAACTTGACTCTAATTGCCCTGGCAATGAATAACTTACTTTACTCTAATTGCCTTGGCAATAAATAAGCTACCTGACTCTAATTGCCTTGGCAATAAATAATAATAATAATAATAATAATAATAATAATAATAATAATAATGAGGACTTTGTATAGCGCCTAATCATCAGAATCTCTAAGCGATTTACAACATTAGACAACACCTATAAGATAAAAAACATATAATGATATGATTACAAAAACAAACACCATGAAATTTGAAAACATTAAAAAACATGCTGAGAATATTTAAGGTAGGAAACATTAACCTACTTGACTCTAATTGCCTAGGCAATGAATAACCTACTTGACTCTAATTGCCTAGGCAATGAATAACCTACTTGACTCTAATTGCCTAGGCAATGAATAACCTACTTGACTCTAATTGCCTAAGTTGGTAAAAAATAACCTACTTGTGCTGCTGTCACAAAACATCGTGGGACCCAGGGAAGTCACTTTTAAAATTGGGTATTCACCCATAGATGTAATTTAGAATTTTCTTATCATTTTAATATGAACTTTGCAAAATCAAAATATCCTGGCATATATTTTTTACAAACTGCCATCCCTGGGTACCATGCATGTTTAAATGGAACAGCCCTCAATATGTAACAGAACATAACCACTGGTGTAACCTTATCTTCTCCAAAGGTAGTACATAATTATTTAGTCAAGCATCGAATCTGGACAATCAAGTAGACTGGGCGACGAAAAAGAATTGAGTCCTAATCTTCCTACTTAAATACATATCATAACACTCACCTCTGAATATATTTCCTTGTTCAGGAGAAACAGACAACTCTCCAGCAAGGTGCGAATGGTGGCATCTTTTCTTCTCCCATGACTCTGCCACATATTACGTGCCACACGGAACAGCAACATTCCAATTGGCACAGTAAATGGATTTTCATCTTCTGCACCTTGTGTGTCTGAACACAGTGTTGTCAAATCATATAACTTCACAACATCATCATTGACTCCTGTGGATTGAATAGAAATGGTTCTTATTTAACTTTTGAAAGTCTGAAAATCACTTAATAAGTTTTCTTGCAGTTGGCAATGACAGTGATATTCAAATTGTAGCAATTCATTTTCTTAAATGACAATAACTGTACAAATACTTCATAGACATAAATATCTTTTTCTGGTATAAATTCTAAATTTGCTTATATCAGCATGTCAACCTTGAGTCAACTATATAATGCAAACAGTTTTAAATCTGTTTAGAAGTAAATCACATATAATTTAACAACACTTCTGATCAAACACATTAACATCACAAAAAAAAAAGAAAACAGCAAAAACCCAGCAAGAGTTTCTTGAAGAGGCTGATACTCTATTAGTCCACTGCCCTGAAAAAATGATATCTAGAATTTTTTTTAACTAAAGATTGTTCTTTTTAATTGCAGAATTTTGAAACCGTCTGATGGATATATTAGATGGAAGATCAGCACCATTTTCATTTAAAACCAACTAGACACCATAAAGTCCTTTGCAGAAAAACCGTTGTCAATATTACCATCCATTCTGGAGGAGTAATGGATGGACAAGAAGATTTTGAAGACAGCCACTTTGGTAGGCATACTGGATGGAATATTAGCACTTTTTCTATTTTAGGACCAACTAAATATGATATGAAGTCTTTTGAGAAAACACCATGTCACAACGACAATCCATTCTGAAGGAGTAATGATAAAATTTTCTAGATGGCCATCACGGTGGCTGTACTGGATAATAATAATAATAATAATGAGGACTTTGTATAGCGCCAAATCTTTAGAAGCTCTAAGTGCTTTACAACATTAGACAACACCTATAAGATAAAAAACATATAATGATATGATTACAAAAACAAACACCATGAAATTAGAAAACATTAAAAAAACATGCTGAGAATATTTAAGGTAGGAAACATATTTAGGTCTTTAAGTTTGTTCTTGCAGTTGAAATAAGTGAGTTTTGAGAGCCCTCTTGAATGTGATCACTGTGTCTTTGTGTCTATGTTCAGGGGGCAATTCATTCCACGTTGCTGGGCCCTGGTATGCAAAAGAATGTTGTCCATATGACTTCATTTTTGTAGTGGGAATAATGAGTATACGATTGTCAGAAGAGGAGCATAAGTATCTTGCTGGTGTGTACACATGGGTGAGGTTGGATAGGTATGTTGGACTGGAGTCCATCAGTGAAACATAGCACAGAGAACAAATTTTATTTTTGATTCTGGATCCCCAGTGTAAGGTTCAGAGCAGCAGGGAGGTGTGCTCTGATCGAGGTACTCTAAGTATGATCCAAGCATGTGTGTTTTGAACTTTTGTGAAGTTTCTGAAGCATGTGTGTCTGTGATTATGATTTTTAACATTTTTTATCAACTTGGCAGTTTATAGTGATGTCTAGCACTGGGGCATCATGCCGCAGTCATGTAGCATGATGTTCCACCCAGTCACATTATCCTGACAGCAGCCCGACCAGTGCTAAGACTAACCTCTTAATGCTGAGCGCCTAGAGAGGCAGCTGTTAGTACCATTTTTGTAAGTCTTTGGTATTTTTGTAAGTCTTTGGAATGACTTGGCCAGGGATTGAACCCATGACCTCCCGCTTCTGAGGCAGATGCTCTAACCACTAGGCCACCAGAGTGGTAGTTTCTGAAGTAGATATTGAGATGAACCATACAGAATTGAGTTACAAAAATCCAGTCTTAAAAGTACTAATGAACACACAAGTGTTTTAGTGGCATCAACTGAAAGATATTTGCGAATGGAGCTGATGTGTCTCAGCTCAAGATATGCAGCCTTTCATAGGTTCATGACATGTTAGTGCAACGTGAGAGTACTGTCCAGAGTGACACCTAGGTTTTGTAGTGATTGTGTGAATTTAATGTTGGTGTTACTGATATTTATTGTCTGAGGTAAAGGATGTGACTGAGAAAGTCTGTGTGATCAGAATGGCCTCAGTTTTATCATCATTCATCTGCAGCTTGTTACATGTCATCCATGATTTCACATCAGAAATACACCTCTCTACACCTTGGATGGTAGCATCAACTTCAGTTGGGTGGCTAGATTTGTATATTTGGGTACCATCGGCATACAATTGGTGAGACACTGGATGATGATCTATGACACTTGAGAGCGAATGAGTGTATAGAATGAAGAGAACAGGTCCAAGAATAGACCCCTGTGGAACACCACAATATAGATTAACTGGGTTGGAGTGTATTTCATTTGTAGACACAATTTGTGTCCTGTTGACCAAGTAGGACTTGAACCACAGTAAGGCTGTATCATGAATGCCAAATACATGCTGGAGACAGTGAAGTAATATATCATGGTCTATTGTGTCAAATGCTGCAGACAAATCAAGGAGGGTGAGGACTGTAATCTTTCCACTATCCAAAGCAGAGAGAATGTCATTAACTACTTTTAGAAGAGTAGTTTCAGTACTGGGCAAGGGTATATGCAGATTGTACATTGCTAAAAAGACTGTTTGAATTTAGATGAGATACAAGCTAGGATAGAACCTTTTCTAAGATTTTTTATATGAATGGGAGATTAGAAACTGGACAGTAGTTCTTTAAATCGTTATGGTCGAGAGTTGTTTTCTTCAGCAGAGGCTTTACAATGGCAGTTTTGAAAAATGATGGAAATTCCCCTGATGAGAGTGGTATTAATAACATCAGTTAGAGAAGGCAATACTGGATCTAATCACTCAAGTAGCAGTGATGTTGGAATTGGATCAAGTTCACATGACTTTGGTGCACTCTTCATCAGGATTGTACATACGAAATCCATAGAGACAGGTTCAAATGCTGCTAATGGTTGCCGCTCAAATTCTGTATCCTAACTGTATGGTGACGACAAGTCAATTGAAGTTGTGTTGTCAAGCTTATTTCTAATGGTTTGTACCTTGTCATGGAAGAAATTTGCAAAAAGGTCTGGAAGGTCGACTGGAGAGAAGGTAGTTGGAAGTTGTGTACATTTGTTCCTTGACATCAGCTTGTTAGTAATCTCGAAGAGCTTTTTGCAGCTGGAACATTCACAACAGTTTTAGAGGAGTAGTGATCACGATCTTCATCTGGCAAGCACTGGATGCCAGAAGCCAGTCTAAAGGCCATCACTGAAGTTCATCTGGTCCGAACCACCAGAGCTAACATGGAACTAAAGTTTTAATGTCTGATAAGATTTTCCAGAATTCAAGACCATTTCTTCTTGTTAACTTGTTCTTGAGTAATAAGGTTTTCAAAATAGCAACTGTGGTCGCCATAATGGATGTAAAATTTTCATTTACAACAAGCTAGACACCTTTATAAAACGTCTGATGAAAACCCCCATTTGATATATAACTATCATTGCAGGAGAATCAGTGACAAGATTTTCAATATATTTGCAGAAGGTTTATTTGTTTTCTTAGCATTTTATATACATTTTTAATCTGTGAATAAGGATTTTACTCTATTGGGAAAGCTGGCATTCTACCAAATGACTTTGTATGCAGTCATTGGTAGTTTTCCATTTTGACGAGCATGATCTCAAATGCCGCCATGGTAATTTTATCTTTGATGGTTACCATGTATACAGCTTGGCAAATCTTTGCTGAGACTACCTTAGGTGTCTATAATAATTTACGAATTGACAGATTGGTAAAATATTTTTGGGCTCCATCTGTCCATCACGATACTGATATGTCTCCAAGAACAATTCTTGTGCAAATAAAATGTAGTTCTTCACAATTTCATTTTGAAGATATTGTTCCACTTTTATTATTATTTCATGTTGGTATACTTGAGGGTCCAGACTGGCAATATTCAAGACCAACCAGATTTCACAATGAAGTTTCTGGTGCATACAAGCAATAAAAAGATATCAAGATGGCAGCCATGGTGACCAAACAGGATGTCATATAGGCAACACATTGTCATTTAGTACCAACCAGACACAATAAGAAATCTTCTGGTGAAAACCCAAATTAGATACAACTTTCTATATACTGGGAGTAGCAATAAGATATTCAAGATAGACCCTGCGATAGCTATACTGGATATTTGATTGTCAAACTTTTTTTTTCTAGACCAGCTGTTCCCCATATAAAGTTGTCTGGTGAAAACCCCATGACCTTCCAATCAGTAGTAGCAATAACAAGATTTTCAAGATGACTGCTGTGGCAGCTAGTGAAAATGTGAAAAGCTCATGCTAATAAGATTTTCTGTTAAGAAGAAGCAGCAATAGTTGGAGTTTCAAAATGACTGATGTGACAGCCATAATATTGTTAGATCAATGCCATTTTCATTTAGGACAAACTATACACCATAAAAAGTCTTTTAATGAAAAGCCCATGTTGATATGGCCATCCATGTGGGAGAAATATCAAATAAAAATATTTTCAAGATGGTTGCTGTGTGAGCCATATTGGATGGCTGAGAAGCACCAATGTTATTTAGGACCAACTTTGGATAAACATGTACATGAAGTATCAAGGAATTATCAAGGTAGTTATGGAGTCTTCAGGTCTATGACCAGCAGAACTGACAAGAGATTAATTTCTCAGATGATTTACTGATTAACATGATGTTGTTGTTGTTATAGGGTTTAATGCCATTTATCAGCACATGATAGGCCATATATGGCGGCCAGTATTAATGGTGGAGGAAGAACCCGGGAAAACCCCGAAAAGAACCACTGACCCACGAGAAGCTACTGGCAAGCTTTCTCACATATCCACATTGTCTGAGCTCGAGACTCGAACCCATGCAGACAGAGCTGATTAACATGAAGAAGAAAAATAAAATTTACAATGTGCATATACTTTAACGCTACTAACAAGGTAAGCATCACAAAAACTTTACTCACCATCACAACTGGTGTTGTGCTTATCATAATGATATATTTAATTCCATAAATGTGTACAGCCTGATGGGTAGAAAATTAAAATGTAGAAAACGAACATTTGTCCTTAAGTACATCAAATATATGGTATCAGATCAGTATCTCCATTTATTTTGTCATTCTATCATCTGTTCTTTCTGTTTGTTACTTTCATAACTTACTGTATTGGTTGTTGGTCTTTAATATTTGTGTTGCATCAACCTTCAACTTACTGATCTGGTGCCATAAACCCATGACTTTCCCCTTCTTTCTGGCAACTAACCTTTGTAAAGCCAGTAAGTGTGACCTTCTTTCGTTGCATTGGTTTTGAGAAAAGACAGAATATTCTTAGCTATGTCTACCACCACCTGTGGATTAAAGCTGGATTTGGGAAGATTTGGAATGTCTTCAGTCTTGATGACATCATATTTCTGTAATCATTAGAAACATACATATCAGCAGTAAATTAACATGGAAAAAAATATTACAAGCAATTAAAGGTGATCCGGCAATAATCTTTAATAAACACTAAATTTTCAAGCTAAAAGGGAATATTTATTAAATTATGTTTCTCCAAAAATACTTATCAAATCACATTAACATTAGAAAATCACTCTCTTCTACTTCCAAATCCAGCCCTCCCTGAAAGACAAAAAGAAATGTTTTTTCATCGATATATCATATAGATGAAGGGAAAACTCTGACAGGTTAGCTCCCCTGGATTCCACTAGGTGGTCATCCAAAATATACTAGTTTAAGCTTGAGTGAAGCCATGATGCTCACCATTTGCAGGAAAGGTAGGACAGATAAATAGTAATGTGACTGGATAAGTATTTTTGGGCAGCCATCAAATACAATACCTGAATAACACTGACAGTAGGAGAATAGGAAAGAGAAGGAAATGTTTGAGCATCTATTCTTTACCCACATCACCCTGTAGAACCACTATGACAGCTCAACTGAAAGGATGAACTTCTCAACTGAAAGGATGAATGTGCTTAAAGTAAGCACAAACGAAGATCATGCATTTATACAAGTGCAAGTGATTATTGTGGGATCCTGCACCTGACTAATACGTTACATTCAAAAGTTTCTTGGGTGAATCCAGCAAAAGTTCCAAGATCATGCATGGGACTGAGGTTGAGCTGTCATGCATGGAGCATGGTAACTGTCTTGGCAGCTATCAGTGTCCCAAAAAGAATGTTTTTTCTTTCCCAGCCATGCCATGCAAATAAAAAACTGGAGAAAAAAGACTAACCATGTCAGCCAACTGACTCCACTATGTCTCATATTTAGACATTACGACTGGAGTCCAGGTCTGTGGAAATCACTTGTATTTCATGAGCCAACATATTCATGAACTGCATATGATCTTGTCAGAATCCTGAGTGTGCTGATCTAAAAATCCCCTTTAAGCAAGTGACCAGTGTTCATGTGGGTTGTCCTGCTTTCCTACTACACCTCTCCCTCGATAACTCACACACAAAAGGGTCCACAAACATAGACCACACTATAAACAAGGCACGAGTTACCAAGGGGCCTCCAAAAATTGGAAAAAATATTGCTCTGATATTGAGAAAACCATATGTGTGGGGGTGAGCAGCGTTAGGGAACTGGGCTGTTTACTGACCATATCCTCATTTTACAATCACGTTGATAATTATTTTTAATGACGCGCTTTTTCTAATGAAGTTGTTCATTATTCTGTTTAAATAACATTTATTTTCAAAATGTCCAACATATGAAAGGTTGTTCCAACTGGTTTCAACAACCATCATGTGTACGCGAAAAAAATCTGTATTATTTCACTGCTTTTTTGTTTTCTTGATGAGTTTGGTTCTCGTATTGGTGATTAATATTATCCTGCCAAATCAGGAGTCCACAGAGCAGGGAACTAGACTGTTGATACACCACCAAAAAAGATTCCTTTTTTTCAAAAACATTCCTTTTTTTCAAAAACATGCGACATTTATTTTGTGAGACAATCGTTTATGTCAAAACTCAATTTTTTTATTGTTCAGTTAGTAAAATACTGATGTTGTGATTTCACTGGAAGTAATAATGAAAACTTCTTATCATCCTTGAGGATATTTCCAAGTGCCAGTTCAAGAATTCTCTGAAACTCGCTTGCCCACAATGGTCTGCATCTGTGAAATCAAGTTCTTTATTTTATGAAGTATTCATTTCGCTTGGCTGCGTTGTTATCTTTGATCACAGTTATGAAAGAGTCGGTTAATTTAAGGCAGTTATGTTACATACACAATAACTTTTATAAGTGTTTGACTGATCAAACGAAGTGAGTTCACCTGACATATGACCAGGGCCACTAGATTTTAAGTTTGTAGGCTTTTCGTGCCTTTTAACTTTTCTTTAATTACACCTCCTTTATTTGATTCAAAAGATATAATTAACATGGTAATACAAAGGAGGCTTGCTTTTAATTCAGTGCAACAATACACCAAATACTTCCGGAAGTCAGTTATCAAAACACAGTCGGCACTTAATTAGGTTCTCAGAGAAATGCTCACGGACATAGCTTTTACGGTAGACTGATGCATTTTACATTTAATTACAAGAAGACACATTGCATTTATGACGATTACACTTAAAAGGAACTAAAATACAGAACTAGAACACAAATTTCAATTGTTAAAATAATTATTTAATTTGTATTTGTTTATTAAAGTACTGCATCCACTCAGCATAAGTGACATTTTCATTGATCAAAATTTCCTTACATATCATTAATTGCAGAATGTCGTTTGGAAAGAAAATCTAAAAATATTTTATGACCTATTAATAAATTTGATATTTCAAAGTGATGATTAAAATTTCCAGGTCCTATCTACTGTTTTCAACGATAAAACGAGAGATACATCAAAGTTTCTGTTACCAATTTTGATCGTGATTTTCAGGGCGCAAGTTATCGAGGGAGTGGTGTATAACTTGTAGGAAGTGCCATTTACAGCCACTGTGGACATTTCCATACACCTCAGATAGCATCTGAAGTGCACACCAGGTCCTGCAGCTTCACCCATCTTGATGGGTCAGTCAAGGAGAAAGGGGATATTTATAGGTTGCCAATCAAATGTAACCGCTTTTAGAAACAATATAATGTCATGCCATTAATACAACTAAACTGACAATGGAACTGCATGTAGTTTGAATCTATGGCCAGTGCATGCAGCTCTCACCTTGCTAGCTGAAGCTAGTACTATCAGGTAGCAAGTCTGCTATGATAACTGTTCAACAAGGTGGAAGACAAAAGCTCAAACTCAGAAAAGTTAAACCACATCAAGACCCAAGAGAGGTTCCATTTGTGAACAAGGTGAATAAGCATGGCCTAGAAGTTAAAATTGGACAATTCGGAAAGATGCTTGTTACAGTCATCATCATCTCTCCATCTGAATGTATCTGAGATCATATAATGGTATTCCTTTGATATGAGATAAAGGTAAGCTTCTTGTCTTCAAAGGTAGTCAATTTATGGAAAGTGGGTGATGTGACATCATCAACATGACACCAGTCACTCAAAACATGACTATATGCCTTCAAAGTGGAAGGGTCCCCATCAGTCACAATCCCCTCACTTCAAAGTGGAAGGCTCCCCATCAGTCATAATCCCCTCCACAATCAAAGTGCAGAGCTCCTTGACATGCAGGGCATCCCTGACAAGAGTCAGGCATAAAGGAGTAGTTCCTCTGAACATGGATGGAATAATGATAACCAAGACCAGCTAAACAGCATGGAGGTCAATATGTTATGCTATCGGGGGGGGGGGGGGGGGCAGGGTTTTAAGATATTTCCACCACTAGATCATGCAGATACTAATTTTGAAACATAACAGAAGTATGCTTAATTGGTCCCTACTATCTGGTAACTGAAGTGAGGATATCTGCATGATAGGTATATGGAAATATGCATCAGACTGGTTGAGACTGATCAAATATTCAATGCACTGTAGAGACAGATAGATGGACCTTTGCATCTCCCTCATGAACTTTGTTGCAGGAATAAACTGATCGAGTCTGCTAAGGTCTAAGACTGGTGTCAATTTTCCATTGGTTTTCACTACCTGAAAAAGTCTGGGAGTGCAGTTGTCAGATTACCTCTACTGCCTGCTTTATTAGTAACACATCCGCCTTTGTGGGACTTCTTAGAATCACATCATTAAGGGGATGATGAAAATGGAGGAGATGGATAAACAATATCTGGTGCCCCCAAAAATCGATTTGGAAAGCCCAAATATCTGTCAGAAACAGACTGATATAAGTCTGGTAGAACAAAATGAATCTGGCACCAACAGGAGGGTCAACAGCTGGGAGAAGTTAAAGTGAGTAATTAGTGGTTGGCAAGAGGCTTGGAGGAGGAAAAACCTTGTTTTTTCTCCCCTCTCATAGACTGCTAACAGACGTTATGGGCAAATGGATGTCTTTAACTTGCCTGGCCATGAAAAAGTTGCCACTGTTGCTGAGAATTACCCCTGCTGTCATTCTGTCCATGATCATCCCATGTCTGGTATGCTCCTTAGTGAGGTCATGCAGAGGCATGGGCTTGCATTGTGAGTTTAAGGGACAACTCATGTGCAACCTGCTTTCTCACGCCTTCAACTGAAACCCCAAAACAGAAGGAAGGAACCAAAGGGTAGAGAACATAGGGTCAATGCACAATGGAGTTTATGAGAATACTGTTGGAGTGCATCTCTTCTTATCAAATCAAGGTTACAAGAGGTCCTTATGGTGTCTGCCATCATGTGGTAAGCAACCAACTTACTACCTTGTCAACATGACATATCAATTTCCAGGTTTGTTACCAATAACTTCCAGCCTTCTCAGTCAGGCAAAAGATTTCAAGAGACATAACCAGGTTGAGTAGAGAGAAAGCTGACATGATATTCCTTAAGACACTTGCCTGTTCACTTAATAACATAGTAAAGCAAACATGTTGACAACAGTAAATTCCTTGTCTAGGCTTGATAAACAGCAGTATGTGATTTGTACCGGGGTAGTGAGATAGTTGCAGACAACTCACTCGAATTATCATGGTCACAAATAATCTGTGTGATGCAAGGTAATTTCTGCAGTGTTTACAATTCTGATAAAAGTCTTAAGTACAGGTGTTCTTCATCTTCATCCACCCAGGCTTTTATATTTTATGCAGTAGTGACTGCTGATGGAGGACGGCATTTAAAAGTGGAAAAATTATGTGTATCTTTTTGATTGCCTCGTTAAAAAGAACTTAGTTCTTTCATGGTTTGAGCAGAATGTTCAGGCAAATCCATATCAAACATACCCCTCAATGACCATAGGGTTGTTCTTATCCTGTACTCTCAGCACACAGGGCTATACCATTTCATACTGCAGCGAGTCTGTATGTGTCATATGGATTTTTAATGCAGCTTTTAACAATTCTTCAGTCATACTGCTACAATGTCTGCAGTAAGGCAGTTTCTAAAGATGTCTAGCACCAGGACATCATGCCACAGACATGTAGCATCATGTCCCACCCACTCACATTATCCTGACTCCAGGCCAACCAGTCATAATACTAACTTCTTAATGCTGAGTGCCTAGCGAGGCAGATGTTAGTACCATTTTTATAAGTCTTTGGTATGACTCGGCCGGGGTTTGAACCCGCAACCTCCTGCATCTGACGTGGATGCTCTAGCCACTAGGACACCAGAGCGGTCCTCATATTGCAGTGATGATGCTAAATGAGCATGATTTATTAAAAAGGTTCTAGCAGGGCTGGCCGAGTCTAGTCCTGGGCAGAGCATGGTCTGGCTGAAGAATATTGGTCCAGGTTCGACCAAGGCAGTCCTGCTGGCTGCTCTGCAGGTTATTGGACACCATCGCTGTAAGAACTGCTGTATGCTATTGGTGATCATGATACTGTCATCTCTAACTGGCAAGTAGCCTGTCACTTGGCAGTTCCTCTGAAGACAAGATAACTGTAATGTCTTTTTCTGGCTTGGGAGGACAAGATTTGCAAGGTAATTGATATACTCCTAATGCATTATGATTGGTTCAAGTATGCGAAGATGAATGTATTTATACCTCTTATAGAAATATCCATTTTAAAGTAAAAGAATTATGAAAATGAACTGTTCACAATAACATAATCACCTTCGTTACAGCAACTGCTGGCACAGCTGGTAACATCAATAACATACTTCTGTAAGATGTCCATTTAGAATATTTACAAGTATTTGGTACAAATGAAAAATTCATGTACCAGTTCATTCATAACTGATATGTTGTATACCAGCTCAAACATCTACTTTTTTAAGAGTACAAGTTAACTCTTTAAGTTGTCATGACAAGAAAGAAAAGTTACTATTCATTAAAATGGAAACTGTGTATACACAAAATTACAGTTTTGTTTTGTACTGAGTCAACAGAAAGAAGGAGCCTTATATTGTATAGAGGGATACATCAAGGCTATCAGGCTGAGATATATTCATAAGCCATATCAAATGAGTTCTTTCCCCTGGACTTGGAATAAAACACAAATGCAGATTTGTATTTATTACATAGCCCATCTTGTACACTTTCTAAATAATCTTTGCTTTACTGTATGAATGAAATTCAGAATGGAATCAGATTTATTAAAATTTATTATAAAATTTGAGCCATTGAATCTAAAAATATCTAAACCTGGTCATAAAGAAGGCACTTAAGTAGTTCCAATCTGGGTGGGTGATAATGAATACTGACTGAACAGCTGTATGGAATGTCCATTCAAGCAAGTAAGATTAAATGGGCACGTTAAAATCACCTTACCAAATCCATACATCAAAGAAAAGATTAAAAAAAGACAATTAGATCTGTCTGAACACCTAGAAAGTAACATCCTAACAAGCGTACTGAGCACTATGAAATGCATTCTGCACATTAAGAATCTTACCTTGACAAAACCATTCAGATGAAAGCACATGGCCAATTCTGGAACATTGCACATCAAGTTATCAAGCCAATAGTCCAGTCCTGTCAGCACATTGATTGGGGTCCTCATGTCTCTGTGAAGGAAATGATAAATTATTCAGCTGAACAGGAATAACAATAAATGCAGAACCAGCTACAGAGTGCTCTGTCTGCTCTCTTGCTGCATGAGCAAAACAAAGTCACAAAAGGATAAGGAGATGATCCCAGTGCCCTGTATTTGATGGCAGTGAAAAATGTCACTAAAAATAAACAGTTACATTCAGTTTATAACTACATCCCACAGAATCATCCTTAAATCAATGGTATCCATCCATCAGTTTGCTGGACCTCCTCAATTGCTTTTGCTGTTAAAACCAGAATGTATAATGTTGGTAATGATGGAAGAAAAACTGTAAATCTACATAAAATTATAAATCTGAGAATTCAGGTTACAATAAATTTTAAAATTTATGAATGAAACATTTTGCTATTACTGAGGCTTCCATCTGATGGGATGCAACATAAAATATATGTGAAAAATTACTTCATTCTCAGCAATCTTGCCTGAAAAATGGAATAGCAGCTGATGGGTAGATAAGATTTCAAAAGTGAACTCGAGAAATATTAGAATAGTTTTGTAACAGTAAAACACATCTGCAAGAAGCAGGAGTTACCTTAACCTAAGGCTCACATAGTAGCTATCTTTACAAAATATTGGCAAATCTGTACCAATCAACATTCGGATATCTTCAAATGTCCACAGAACCTCTCGTGGGGGAGTGTTTCTATCCAGCTGCTGCAAAAGAAACAAACTTAAGGTCTGACGTAAAAATTCAAATTGGTCAGAAAATATTCCACATAGCAAAACAGTGAAAACAAGAGGAATCTGCTCATGAAAATATTATCCTGCCTTTCCTACACTGCACCCCTAGCCAATGATTAAAATTGTGTGGGGACAGTAATCTGTCCATATGCATATCTTCTTCTGATGACCATATTATTCACCAAGTATTACAATAATCAACAAAAGTAGTTACATTCCGAAAAGTCAGTCATACACTGTACCTAGGTGTAGGTAAAAAAAAAAAAAAGACAATACCTTGGAAGCACTAAGATTTGAGTATGTGCATCTTCAAAAAATGATGACCATATGATCAAAAGAAAAAATATTAACTCAAGTAAAAAAATGCTGGCACAAAGACATTTATCAACATGCACTTCCACAGGTGATGACAATAATATTTACCAAGTTTCATGGAAGTCCATCAATAATTTGAACAAGTTCTTCTAATAAGATTATTATACACCACATTAAGGTAAAAAGGGAAATAACTCTAATCAAGATCGTAGAAGCAAGGTGATTTATTAATATTTTGCATCTTTTGATGATTAACAAAATATATAAGTTTCTTGGCAGTAAATCAAAACTACTTAAGAAGCTGCACCATTCAGATTGGCATAAATATAACCATGCATAGTATCAGTGGACCAACCAGGCAAGACTTCTGGTGAAAAACACCCCCATGTCAAATAACTTTCCATTTTCGTAAGAGTAGCAATAACAACATTTTCAAGATGGCTGCCATAGTAGCCATATTGGATGTCAGATCAGCACTATTTTCATTCAGGACCAGCAGGACATAACAAGCCTTTTAGCAAAAACCCCCATCTTGATATGACCATCTATTCAGGATGAGTACCGATAATAAGATTTCAAGATGGCAATCATGGCAGCTACATTCGAAGTCTGAGCAGTACCATTTCATTTAGGACTAACAAGACCTTGAGATGAAAGTAAAATTTCATGGTAATCCTCAAAGTAAAGATTGTTTATAACATTTCCTAAAAGATTTTTTTTAGAAAGGTAGTAGCATTAAACATAAGTTCTTCTGGTCTATGATCTGACGAACTAAATTTAAAAAAAAAAGCAATCATAATACTCACTCAGCAGCTAAGCCTGATATCTAATTTTGACAAATATCAACAATTTAAATTCCCTATGATGGAAGAACACAAGGTTATTAACAGAGAAGTGGTTTCAAGCTATTTACATTGCATACAAGGTGCTGCCATTGGACAAATACCAAGATGGTAGCACAGAATGTGCTTGTTAAGATGATATGGTAAACTATGAGCCAACTGTGTTTATTAGTACATTCAACATAAGTATATTCTAAACTCATGTGATACAAAGTCATTCCTGCTGATATTCAGAATCACTATCTTCTGGAATTATCCCACTCATAAGCGCTGATAGCTTTTAGCAGAGTATAAATGTAATTCAAGTTATAATTATTGTTTTTATATAAGCTTAAATTATATTCACATACTTCGATATGCAAGGGAGGCAAATCCTACTTACAGTGATAAGCACTGGTTAGAATTAACATGTAAACTTGCTAGACTATAATAAAAGCTGATATATATATATATATATATATATATATATATATATATATATATATATATATATTTAGTTGCTTTGGATACTTATATCTGTGATACTTGTTTTCATTTCCAAGTTTTAGGTATACCTATCACCTATTTCCTGCTAAATCATCCGTGATGGTGTCCAAAAACATAGATTGCATCATGCATAAAAGTCACTAAACTATTTTTCCTATGTATAACCTTGACCTTAAGATCGAGGTAAGGCAGCCATATGTGACACACTGATTAGACATGATAAATAACTGGCTAAGTTTCATTAGAATATTTTCAATAATTTAAAAGTTATGCTGTGGGCATGATTCAATTCAGAAAATTATATTTTCCTTGACCACGAGACAGGGGACATGGCTACTGCACATCATATACTGTCTAGTCATGATATATATCTCGTCAAAGTTTAAATAAACCATATGGGACGTTCGAAAGTTATACTCAAGACAAGAATAAGATCACATAATTGGAATTTTTCTTGCCATTACCTTGTCTTTAAGGCAGAAGCCATGGCTTAGTACAGTGGAAGCCCCGCTATAACATGATAATTGGGGTCTAAAAAATTGGATAGCATTCATATCGGGGTCGCGTTAATGCGGGGTTTTATAGTATTTTAAAGCAGGAGCCGTGGCTTGGTACATTACATACTGTCAAGTCCCAACACAAATACATGGATAAATTTTCATTCAAATATCTTTAGTGATTCAAAAGTTATGCTCTCGACGAGTGTACAGGTCACATAAGTGCAGTTTCTCATACCGTTATCTTGACCTTGGTGCATGATATGGAATGCAAATCATCATCTAGTCATGATATATACTTGGTTAAATATCTCTCTCAACACTAGAAAGCTGTGGAATGGACATGCAAATGTTAATTAATAGATGGATAAACAACACCATAACATAACATGATTTACTAAAAATGGAGGCACAGAAAGGAAATATTATGAAAATAAAATTTATCTGATTGAATATTATGGTATACAAATGCCACCACTTTCATAATCAATATAAGAAACATAAAATGGAATCCAAAAGAATTTCATAGTAGTACCTGTTCTGAGTCAGAATGAGATAAAACCAAAGGCTGTTGATGCTCATGATTCCTCTGCAAAGCTTGACTCTGTACCTCATTTCTCACACTGATAGAAGAAAACAAACTAATTAAATGTTTACCATTGAATTTCAATAGTATAAACAATGCTTATCATATTGTACACTAATGTCCTGCACTAGCATAAAATGCCAAGTCCACCATAACTGACCTCTCCAAGAAAATGGAAAATGTTCTGGCCACTAATTCATCTACTTCTTAAATTCAGTGTTTTCCTTCTTTAAAACGTCACGGTGATTCTTGAAGGACTTTCATATATCTGTGTTGAGAAATTTTAAGAAAACTGGACAAGGGTTGCTGAAGGTATACTGATTTGAAACTGTTCATGTTATATAGTGAATGTCCCTATGGTAACTGACTGGATTGGTCAGAACTTGAGCATCCCAAACATTTAGAGCTGGAACGCTATAGGGTAAACCTTCATATTGACTGAAGTTAGGTGATTATATTGGTCAGTTAGCCATTAGAATGTCTGACGCACAAAAGTTTATTTAAAGCCATTGCACTCTGCCAAGACGTAAAATGTTAATTACAACAAGGGGTCAGTTAGACATAAGCTTTATCTACCAATTCATAATCGCATCTCATCAAAAGAAGCATTTATTATATTTAGACACTTGTAAGAGATCATTCAGGCATGGCTATCCCTGAATCTGTTACTGTACAGAATGAACAACCGCTGTTTTAAAGAGTGGGTCAAAGGAAAAACATCTGCATACTTGTCAAATAATTTGCACACTAAAAACATGACTGTATACTACCAAATTACCATATTTAATACAGGTTCATTATGTGCAATGGAATGACTTCAAGTTAAATATATACCATGGTTTTCATCATTTCTTACCCAATATAGAAGTGTTAACATATGCACATTTTTGTTTAATAGTAAAAGTTATGAACTTAAACTTTGTTTACAATACTTTTGTCCACAGGAATCATACAGAAATTAATAATTTGATAAAATAAATAATTAACTCGAAGCCTTCATTGAATTTAACAGGCAGCATTTATGTCTCAAATTCAACAAAAAATGTCACATGTCAAAACAAAAGCTATGTCCATGAATCTATAAAACAGAACAGTGTTGACTATGAAGTGTCTATCTAATAGTAACAGGGCAGTATTCATTTTCAAACAGGTAAATTTAATGTTGCTAATATGCAAATGTACATCTGTGATATTTTTGGTGTTACATGTTATGGCATAGTATTTCAAAAGCTAATGCTAAAAATTGTAAATCGTATGACTGTAGAATCAAATCTTGTCGATATTAATAAATTGTCCACCCAAAAGAATGATGAGTGGGTTAGTCCATGCCCTGATATGCTGTGCATGCACTCTCATTCCTTTAAATTTTCAAGATTTAAAAAAACATCAATCAACTTTCTTCAACATTTTATGGCAGATTCATAGCTTTAAATATTCAATAGTAAACAGTGAAGAAGAATTGAAAATCAAACATAACACAAAACCAAGCATTAAGGCATGAGGCATTAGTACACCATTATGGCATCAGACACTAAGGCATCAGGCATTAAAGCATTAGATATTAAGGTAAGGTTTGCCTAGTAAGGTAATAAAATCAATGCTAAAATTTCTGCATTTATTAAGTGTCAACAAAATTAATACCAGTTATGGCAAATGTAACTTTAAATAGTGTTTTTATCACTGGAAAATAAGTTGCCTAAATTTAAAGAAAAAAAACTGTGTATATATTTTTGTGAGCATGCAAGAAAGTTACCTATGGTATAGAAACTTGGAATACATATTTCTGTCTTGCAGACTGTCTCTACTTTTACTCTCCCTGGGAACACCGATATTATGTAAACTTTCTCTGGCACTTCCCCTGGGGACACACATCATCTGTTAAAAAAAATAGTAATGTTTACTTGTGTCTAATACACAAATAAATGTGAACAGCACAGACCCAAATCTGCCACCATATGTATCTTTAAAAAAGAATTTAATACATTTGTAATTTACCCCCTGGTTTGAAACTAAATGCATTTTTTGAAAATTTAATGGATATCTTGCAAACACTGCAGAACAAAAACACTCGTGATACCAGACTGTCTTAGTCATCAAAAGTTAATCCTACCTCTCAGCTTGGTGACCTAGGCTAATTCTGAAAGTAAAGTTTTATTTTTATACAGAAAGTATAGTTTTTGAATTGATCAAATGCATCACCATAAGGACTGAAATGCCTGGATGAATGTACAAAAAACATCAAAAATACCCTCGTGCAGCCTTCTTGATGGTTTGAGTTTGAGACCCCTTGAGAAGACGGTGATGCTCAAAACATGGTGAACTAAAAATCAGGCCAAGCTGCTGATATGTTGACTGGCTTATCAGCATTTGTAATAATGTGCTAAAATTAGAAGGCAGTTTACATATTTCTTGGTTTTTAATATAAAATATGTACAGGTAACTGGTTTTCATTTCTACATGAAAATCTTGCAGCAGACTGTTATACCGAGTGCATAACAAGGGCATGTATTGCTCGCTTTTTCCAATACATTCTACCAAGTTCCTCTGAAGTACCATATTTAAAAAATCGGATACCAAGCATCAGAATGAGGTAAAAACAACTTGGTTATGTCATGTCAAATAACATGCACATAATATCCTATTTTTCAAATTCTTCATGATTTTGTTCCATTTTCAGTATGAAACAACAGCTGGTCCACCATTTTGGACAGTGAACCAATCATCATGTACTGTATGACTATTACATACATAATGAAAGAATGTTCAAAAGCTTTATTTCTAAAATGAGACTTGTAAATAATGTCATTACGATGTAATGACTTTCTTGTGAATGTATTGTGTGTGTAAAGATAGCCATAATGCCTAATTCCTTTCAATGGATTGACCTTGGAAAAATGCATATATTTTTCTGTTTTATTGTAAGATGCTTACCTGGTCATGAAAAAAGGAAAATAAAAACAAAAAGTATCCAAGATACACAACAAAATATGATACATTATCTAAAATGTGCACTGATACATAACAAATATGGTACACACACAAACATACAGTGTGGACAAATAGTACTGACAGACATTGGAGTATTGATGGTGTGCTTTATGCACAGAGGAAAAACACACAAATGAGTAAAAACTATAGTTAACAATAAATCGTATAACCTTTACCAGATTACCTTTATTAGATTCTTGCTTCACACAGATCTCTTGAATTCACACAAAAGTCTGGCTGAACAAAACTACAAAGTTACAGTATAGTGACATGCCTATTGCAACAGCAGATTAAAGTCCATGCTGTTTGCTTGAAATCAAAGGAAGGAAAAACAATGCAGACCTGAATCTCTCTGGACAGTTATCTGAGATTTTGCTATTTACAGTTGGGTGAACATTAAACTCAGAAAATGCCACAAGCAGACTGTGATTAACAACAGCATAGCTATTTCTTCATTTCAAATATTAGACACCTAGATTTTAATAAATTTAAAAACTCTGCTACATTGTTTGAAATGTGAAGAAGAAAAAAATACTTTAACTAAATTAATGGTAAACTTGTCTGTACAACCTTGCAATTTTACTATTTATTTAGAACAAGAATCAAGCTGAATCAATAAACCAATGTTATGAATTCTTACAGACCAATATGTTAGTAATCATTTATCTTTCTTATAAAACATACAATATATATTAAGTATGCATGTTGTAGAAATTTTTGTATCCTCTGATCCTAAAAATTGAAAGAAATGACTCCAATGTTATTGAAAGGGCCATAAATGAAAGAAATGACTCTTAAAAAAATATCAATGTTATTGAAAGGGAAAAAATATCAATGTTATTGAAAGGGAAAAAATATCAATGTTACTGAAAGGGCCATAAATGAGACAGCTATAGATAAGAGTTATAATTTTCATCTTTTCTTACCTGGTTGAGAAAAAAGTCCCTTAGCCATTTCCAATCTGCCTGAAAAGTACCAAAAACATTTTGCTTAAAATCTCAGACATCACATTCAGTTTCTAAATTACTCCTTACTTACTGTTTAGGATTGTAGGCAATATCCCTAACTCCATACCATGCAATACATTTCATTTATGCTAACTTCCATTTTTAAAGAATATTTTAACAACATTAGCTTACAATTTTCCATATTGTTATCAACTACCCCTTACCTCTGGACAATGACCGATAAGGCATAACCCAAAATTAATTAAATACATTATATGTCTTCTGATATAAGATTCTAAGTTAAAGTTAGGTCACAATATTTGAAGAATTTCACTGCAATTTAAATTTTTAATATATCTGGCCTAAGACCCTTTGTGAAACCCCTGGAGTAAGAGGCAAAAATGACTCCCTACTTGCCAGTAGATAAGACACAGTCAAGACACTTATTAAGATAAGTGAATTCTACATAACAGTTTAGATGGAAATCACAATGTTCCTGATGATAAAGCATCTGATAAAAAGTGAAACAAATCTGTAAATTACAAAGGGATTTTTTTGTTTGGTTGACAAGTATGGGCTATTTCAGATGAATAAAAGGCACTATGATTAATATCATGATTGCCAAATTCTCTGAAAATGTATCCAAATTTTCATATTACGATTATTTTCAATAAAAAGAACAAATACAGCAAACATGAATTTAGAAGCTCATCTCCCTTTCTTATCTGTCTGCCAGCTCCATATTACAGTAGGCTGCAAACAATTTCCAAGAATGAACAAATCATCTTAAAATAATAAAATACAAGTAACTAGTAACTGGAAATAGGTAATTGGAACCTGGTAAATGGAAACAGAAAATTGTAATTGGAGACCGGTAATTGGAAACTGGCAATTGGTAAATGAAAACTGGAAACAGAAAATTGTAACTGAAGACTGGTAATTGGAAACTGGCAATTGGTAAATGAAAACTGGAAACAGAAAATTGTAACTAAGACCAGTAATTGGAAACTGGCAATTGGTAAATGAAAACTGGAAACAGAAAATTGTAACTGAAGACTGGTAATTGGAAACTGGCAATTGGTAAATGAAAACTGGAAACAGAAAATTGTAACTAAGACTGGTAATTGGAAACTGGCAATTGGTAAATGAAAACTGGAAACAGAAAATTGTAACTGAAGACTGGTAATTGGAAACTGGCAATTGGTAAATGAAAACTGGAAACAGAAAATTGTAACTAAGACTGGTAATTGGAAACTGGCAAAGAATAAAAGATACATAAGATTGCAAGCAAAAGATTCTTGACCCAGCCATTTTTTTAATTTTTCTGGAACACAAATATTTTCGCATGAATTTCACAAATATTGGAAAAAAATAAGTACCTAAAGAAAACAAAATTAGGCAGACATGCCAAACCTAAAATGTCTTCACAGCAGCCAATATTTTTCGATAAGCCAGACCAATTTCAAATAAGGTACAACAAAACATAATGTACTGATAAAATCGACTTTGAAAACATGATTCTGAAAAGTTAGAAAGTGGTGTGAGAGACAGAGAGAAGACACACACATATATACATCAATATGCATACAATTTCATATAATCCTTTCATATTTTCTAAATTTGGCTAGTATTACAGATGTTGGCTGCAGAGCACTCAAACAGATATGCATGAACCAGAAAACTGTGCTGCTCTAATGGTGTCCGCTGACAATCACCACAGAACAAAAGTACTTTTCATCTGGATGTAATCGCTTACTACTGCAATCAGTCTTATTACCAATTGTTTAAGTCATGCATCTGTTTTGGCTGTGCATTAGTACAATGCAATAGATATCACCATAAATTACAACTGGAATAGGAAATATCTTACTCTTTCCTTCCACCATCTTTTTAAAAATGGCACATTTTGTTTGGGATTACTCCTTACCCATGAAAGGTAATTTCCCATGTATATCTAACAAGTAAGGTAAGGTCAATACCCATTTATAAAGTCAGAGATTCTAATTAGAAACTCCTAGTCTGATTATATATATATATATATATATATATATATATATATATATATATATATAAAACCCATAATAACATGATGTGATTCTTGGGGTCCAAAAGAATAACATCACATTAATTTTTTTTCTTTGAAAAGCTTCCAAAAGAAAATGTGCCATGAAATTTCATTGTCACCAGTTTAACTAACATCTTGATCATATATTGTCTGTTTTTGTTCGCAGGGTTTCATCAGACATCCAAAGTACTTTGTTAGCAAATATAACACTGCAATATGTTTTAGAAAATTTGGGAAGTTAAGGCAACATTAAATGAAGTGCTAGGATTAAAAATCTGCTAGAGATACAAATAATTGGCTTTTCCGAGGGCATGTATTTAGGATGTTTAAAAGATAGGTCATCTTAAATAAAGAAATGGAAGCCATGCTGCCATTTCGTTGTAAGCAGAATCGTATTATAATGGGTATATATATATATATAAACACACACACACACACACATATATATATATACACAGATACACACACACACTTGCCTGTGCCTGTCGGAAAAGATGCTTGTGAATATCAAAATCGTCCAAAAGGAGAGACTTCCCAATCTTATGCACCATCAAGCTGACGTGAGTCTTTCCAAAGGGAATCTTCAGGAGCTTCTTGATATTCTAGGAATAAAAGAGAACTGTATATAGTAAAACTCAGTCAAATCCTGTTCTTCAATGAAGAAATACTTTTTATGAAAATTTAAATTTATTCCCCTCTAATGCTTACAAATTGTAAATTCTGCACATTCTTGGGTATTTTGCATAATCTGGCAAGCTCCAGTGTGTTAAGGTGTTCCATTTATGCATGAAATAAGTGGCATGAGCTCTTTTCAAATTCATTTTTACATGGGTCTTGAACAAAGTTATAACTGTATACATGCTTGTGTTAAAACATCAACTGCAAGAATAAGAGACATGGAACCAAGAAAGATCTAGTCACTATGCATAATATGGCTTACCATTAAAATATTTAAAAACAATTCTTGACATCAAAATTTTAGGAAATTCAATCTGGGATTGAGCATTGTTTCTTTTTAATTGAAAAAAGTAATTGCTGATTATCTTAGCAGAAATAACTGATTACTGTTTGAATAATGATTTTTTAAATCCAGTTTGTTAATATGAAACACAATCTGGAACATGAAAGAAAGAACTCGTATCTGCAGGTTGCACCTTCAGGTTAAGAATTTTCTCGTGTTCTAGACAAAATCTGGATATCCATAATCCATATAATGGCTAATTAAAACTTACCTATACAAACTTTTTCTGAGTAAAAAAAATATCTATTTATCACAAGTGTTAAAAATGAAAATATGTCTGAGTAGTAATGTAGGTAATTTTGCATTATTTAGTAATCATATTACTTTATAATGAAGAACATAAATTGGATCTAACTAACACTGATACTTTTACAACTGACAAAGTCTTCATGATGCCTAAAGCATGTTATAGCAAAACGTCTTGACTAACAAAATTTCATTATAATACTTTTGATCAAAATTAACAATTTTCCTACAGTTGAAAACTGTTTCACATGAGGCAATGCAAGATTAAAAACCAAAAGACCAGAGGGAAGAACACAAATCCAGAGATACTAATATTCATGGTTACATAATAAAAATATACAGTGTGACCCCACTATAGCACGCTCCATGGTGTGGCTCCCGAAATTTTATATACATGTATTTTTCTCGTACATGAAAAAAATGTTTTTCTTAAAAGTAAGAAAAAAAACTTTAAAGTTTATTATCATTTTGTGGAAGAGATCGCGCATGAATATTACAAAATGATCGTAGCGTGGATACTTAAATTTTATATGTATTTTTCTCGTACACAAAAAAGTTTTTTCTTCTTAAAAGTAAAAAAAAAAAAATAATGTGAAAAAAGTTTATTCTGGGATCACTTATGGATTTGCCAATGTCGCAAACTGTGTTTTTCCCCCATTACTGGCAGTAAAATATACCATATGGCGATTTTGTTTTATTGGTGACATTGTTTAGCTGTTTAAACTTGCATATACAACCACTGGTTTGGAGTGGGGAAATTCTGAGGCCCCATGCAAGGAAGCCGCAAACTTGATATAAAATGCTCTGAAATTTACTTATTATTACAAAAACAAATTCTTTGTCCATAATGCCAAACCATCTTAACAGTGCATTATTATGTCATCATCCACTTATGTTGACAACTAGCATGAGTACTGTATGTTGTTAGATATTGGAATTTTTTGTTGTTGACATTTCTGGTAGCGAAGATCAACTGGACAAGGCACTATCTTGTAATATATCTTTTGTAGAATTTTTAGCCACTCATAAGTAAAATATATATATACACAGACTGACATCTGTGTGTGGATGGTAAGTAAAATTCCTCTTCTTTTCACTCAGAATTAAATCCTTCAGAACACTTACATTTTCTGAAGTAATCTCTGTCATCAGACCAGAAGACCTGCGTCTCTATCATCATTTGACCCTCTGTTAAATTTCTGATGCATGCGTGGAAGGCAGCATCACTCCGCTACCACAAATGTTTTTATAAAAAACACACCTTACTTGTTGGCCTATTGAATAGGCAGGGAGGAACAATTACTGCAATCGACCAAACGATGGCCAAATCCTTTTTTTAAAAATGTACCCAGATAAAATAGTTTGCTGAAATTGCAAAGAAAACATTAAAAATAAAGCACCGATTGTTATGAAAACATAATAAGCAAATGAAAAAAAATCAGTCTCAATCATGCAATGAAATATTTGATGTTGCTGCCACAATAAGAAATGGGCATTTGTTTGGTTCTCCAAAGCTGTCCTTTAGCAGCGACTTCAATAACAAATACACCCTTCATCAAAGACACCCGACTATAATCTTCAAAAAAAAAAAAAAGTACTTTTCTTCAAAGGAAGTCAGTACCAAACTTAAATAAAAGTACTAGAATCTGATGGTTTGTTGCATTTTCCAACGTGATTGGAACACGTTAACTGTGCCGTGAAAGTTTCATTTTTGCAGGGAAAAAGTTTATGCTTATAAATGCTACCAACAGCAACTTAAAATGCAAACTAACTTTTACTGACTTGGGATGTACTGAAAAGTAAATGTGCTTCATCATTTGTTATGTGATTGTACTGTTTTTCCACTGAATTCAGACCTATGTGACCTGTGACAAAATTATTGAATATTTTAAATGTATGTGTGCATATTTTCGATGGCATTACTTGTATTGTGAATTCAATGTATGTGATGAGATTCAAAGATGAGAACATGGTGTTGATACTCTCTATTCATGCTATACATTAGACATGTATATATAAATAGTATACACGTACATGTAAGAATCTGTTGTTCTCTAAACAAAGTAAAATTTACATGCCTTCTGTTTTCACTACAGGTGCATTTCTCGTTTAATATGCATCGATTTAAGATGGTAACTGTGCCAATGAAGCATGTATTTTACCACCCACATTTATTACCTACACCCCCACCCACCCTGCTGCAAATTTTTCGGGGTACATGTATCATTTTCTTCAGCTAGCTGACCTGGTTGCTTATAACACAGTTCGGTCCATAACATGGTCAGGTTCTATGGCTCCCAACTACAGCGTTATAGCAGGGTCACACTGTACTATCTAGATCATCTTTCTAATATTTGTCTAAATTTACTTTTCATTATGTTCAGAATTTATATAATATTCTAAATGTGATTTGAGGAATAAATATAGTGATTTCCTATTATTTGTCCTGATTATCATCAGAGTAACAATAGCCAATGAGCCAACTATTATCCAGAGTAGTCATTATATAAATCTGAGTTGCATCCCTTGACATATTTATAAAACTGACCTGAAGGCCAGTAGCTAGTAAGCCCCTACTGTTACTAGTACTAGTAATACAAGCTATTTTTGGAAAGAGAATGGATGTTATGCCATAGATGTTGGAAAATAGAGCCCCTCCAAAACCAAAATATTATTTCTTGAAAAAATAAATAATTTCCTGACATTACCTCTGCACTGGAAATTACATCAACATCACCAACCACATCTGGGCAGTTCAATGCCATTTGGATACTGCAAAGTAATAGAACAAAATAACATAAACATTTGGTAATGAATCAAGTAAAGTTGTGGTTTTACACATTCATGTTTATCACATCATTTTAAAGGGTACTAATATTGTACATTAAGTCATAAAATCCAGTAAACACTGTGACATGACTCTTAAGTATTGGCAAATAGAATGTCATTGAGTAACAAAAGAAATAAGCAATTTTCTGATATCTGGATAAGAATATAATAACTGAATATAATAACAAGATATTGATCATGATGATAAGAATGTGTCAAACAGCTGAGTGACCAAGATTAATCTGAGATGCACTGAAGTACATGGCTCTTTTTGAATGAGGGTATTCACTGCAACTGTATATACTTGCTTATGCATCAAGTCCAACTGTACTCTGCATGAACCCAGACCTGCTTTCATATAATGCACTAGCAGGGTCTATGCAATCTATTGGATGTAACAAGTAGAAAATACAACAATGATCCTGACTTGCCCATGCATTATATAATGGCAGATCAGGGTTTATCATGTCTGTGGTTGGACCTGACTTAAAAGTCTGCAGATACAGAGAATGTCTGGAACTTACTACTAGTTTATTGAATGCGCCATTACAAAAATATGGATTGTACTTCTGGCAGCAGCAACATTTTCAATACAATACCTAAATTTAAAATGCTATGTTACCAAAACAAATTCAGATTGTATGGCTATTTTGGACTGAGAGTTATCACAGCAACTTTATACATTTGCCTATAAGTCATGCACAAACCCTGATCTTCCATCTCATGCTGAATGTGCCATCATAAAAACATAGACTGTGCTTCTGGCAGAAGCGAAATACTGACAACTTTTAACTAAATACCTAAACTTAAAATGCTTCGCATAATCTGAGGACACTTTATAAGTAAAAGTTGTGAGTTTCTAATCAATCAGTCGGGATACATTTTTGCAAAGATACATGTAATGCATATCTTAATCCCCAAAGTTTGCATTATAATAATTAACTATAAACAGTATCAAGCCTGTCAAGTAAAACAATACACAACTAGCAATTTACATCTTTACCCAGCTCCTAAAGTGTAACTAGTGAACAATTATGTAGGAGTCTCCATTTATTCCACTAAAATGAAACAAAACCAGATTGCCATAGTTTTTAAACTTTTGCAAAATTTCAAGTGTCCATGCACAAGCAAATTCAAAACAGTCTAAATCAAAATATGTTTGTAATCATTAAATAGTTAGGATCGTTTTATATTAACACTAGATACAAACAATAATATTAATACAGTACAAGGTGATTTGGGCTCTAGTGGATACAAAACAACTAGCTAGCTACATGTACTCTGAAACTCTCATTTATGGTTTTGTTGTTGTTGTAGGGTTTAATGCCATTTTTCAGTACACGATAGGCTATACATGGCAGCCAGTATTAATGGTGGAGGAAGAACCCAGGAAAACCCCGGAAAGAACCACCGACCCACGAGAAGCTACTGGCAAGCTTTCTCACATACCCAAATAGGCTGAATCCGAGACTTGAACCCACGCAGACAGAGGTGAGATGGCAGTGATCCGTAATGGATCGGCCACATTTATGGTTTTCGTCTTATTTGTGATCATTTTATTTCTTTGTCCTACATATTTGCTATTCCATTCACTGAATGTAACCATGGAAGTACTGACCAGTTTTGGTTTATACTAAATTTTAAATCTCAATTTGCTAGGCAGAAAAGTTCATGCCAAGCATAATCCTATATCAGTGAAATAAGGTCAAAAGGTCACAAATGAGTATCCATTTATGATGACAAATCATCATGTTTTATCATGCTGACAGAAAATTTACAAGTCTGCGAACAAGTTGTTGTTGTTGGGTTTAACGCCATTTTTCAGCACACGATAGGCTATACATGGCGGCCAGTATTAATGGTGGAGGAAGAACCAGGGAAAACCCCAGAAAGAACCACCAACCCACGAGATGCTACTGGCAAGCTTTCTCACATACCCACTGCGAACAAGTAACATAGCAAAAATGTGCATGCCCAATGATCAACATAGCCAACTATGGATTTCCACATCTATGCAACCTATATTTCGGTGTCTTAAAAACATATATGATGCCAAAGAAATCTGGAAAATCACACATCCATTCAGGTATAAAGTAAGACAAATACCTGACATAAAAGTATAAATCCCATAATAAGGAGATATTTCATTTATCATTTACTCTAAATGTACAGAAAATTTATATACAGATCAAAATTCTACCATACAAAAACATAACTTAAATAGGCATACTGCATCTGAATACTGCATCAGTATCGCTCTGAGTTAAAGATGCTTTTCAACCTCTGCAGTCGCAGACTCGGATCATGTTATGGCATGAGAAGACTGAAGTGATTGATAATCATTCATTTTCAAAAGGTTTTCTTATTTTCTCCTATTTAAGGAACACCTTGTACCCACTTCTGGGCTGTTAATGAACATGTGATATGCATTTTGAACATATAAATTGTTGAAAATGCCTTAGCACTAAATTCTGACCTTTTACCTTTTGGTTTTTCAAGTTCTACAGAAGCACTAAGGTCAATCATGTTACAAAATTTTAAAGGTATAAACATCATTAAAACATGGAAATTTTCAATAAGAAAGAATTTTTCAAATAAAACACTTTTAAAAAACCATTTAGCTATGTTCTCCAACCATATTTAACTTCCACAGTATGTCATAATATATTTACCTGCCTTTTTGCAACTAAATAAACTGAAAACTCAAGTTTTGCGATAAAGTTAGCTTAATTCTGTATCATGGGCAATAAACATTACCCAACCACTGCTGCACACTGTTTGTATGCTTAGATATGTATATAGAATGCTGCCACAGAGTCCCTGTTAGTGCATTTTATTTCAGTGATTCTATCATATTAGAATGAAAATTATATCATAATTTGTTTGTTTTTATAAAAAAATACTTACCCAATAACAATAACAGTGGAAATGAACTTCCACTACATTATGAATTCTGGAATGATGAAAAAAAGAGTATTTCCCATCTATGTACTGTATCATATAAACTACAGAAATGGTACATATAAGAAGAAATTCTCACAAAATACCATTATAATTACTTCCCCTTTCCAGCAATAGGTTTCTGCCCATGTATCAAATTTACCTCACATGAAGCTTAAGTAAAGCATCAACAAGGATGCAGACATTTGCAGGGGGTTGTTGGTGTGCTTAACAGCAGTATAATCAAGTAAATATTCTAACTGAAACATAATTTATAATCAAAATTATGTGTTCAGCAAATACATTACCAAATCCCATTGATTTTGGGGGAATAGATACAAAAGTACCCCATATATACTCGCTTATAAATTGACCATTTTTATTGAAAATTTTGTTCTCGCAGAGTGGGGGGCATCTTATAAGCACGACATACAAACTTTCTATAACCCAAGGGTAATGTGAAAACGTGAATTTTTTGCATTACAGACAAATACTGTGAACTCAAGTACTTTTGTTTCTTTGCCTCTTTTCCCATTCAGAAACGCCTATATTGCATGCACTGTATTTATCTGTTTCATGACAGCATTCATTACACAATACCTGTATTGTCAGTTATTTGGATTTTAAAATTATACAGTTACTTTAAATACCACCCACAGCAGAGCAAAGTGTCTGTCAAAGTTGTTTATCATGGGTATTTACTAGCAAGCATGTTGCTTCCATTTTCATGCAAGTCCTAACAACCTGTATTTGTAATATTTGTGTTTTGCTATATAGACACTGCGTTTGATGTGATACAATTTGTTATTCAAATTGTATTTTCCTTTTCCATAAGTCAGATGATCATATCCCAAGTGATATTTTCCAAGGTTACTGCCAGTGCACATGTCCAGATAAACTCATGTCTTGTAAAGGCAGCACTCACTTGTTCAAGTTGGCATTCCTTTTGATCAAGCCGTGAATTTAGTACAAGTACTTGTTCAGTGCCAAGTAGAAGTCTACATCTTCCAGTGAATGTTTCACTTTAATACCTTTTAGCTTGAAAATGGAACACCCTCTTTATTTTCCAACATGACAACCCTTTGATCAAGCCACAAGTCTGATGCTTGCAGAGTGCAAAGTAAAAGAGTGTGTTTCTAACTCCACATGATCTTGCAGCACAACTGACACATGTTCAATTGCAACATTAAGTAGATTTCTCAGACTTTATGAACATAATATTACTTACGAAACCCAAGCTCAGTCTCTACATAGCACCTGCATATGACAGTGAAGCCAATGGAATGGAGTTGGATCACATTTGCGATGACGAGACCAAGACAATTTACAATGACTAGACAATGACAGAGAATTTCAGAACAGTATTCATGATGATGAATTCTTGGACTTTGTACCAGATGACATTAGATAGTGTCATTTATAGGATATGATGAATAAAAAAACCATAACTTTCATCGTTTATTTGTAAGATGCATGGAATTAACATATGGGATACTGTGAATTGGAACATTCTGAACTATTTTTATACAAGTAAGACACCTTTAACTGAAGTCATGGATTTAATTTATCAAATAAATAGATTTAACATGTCAAGCATTATAGATTTTAATGGATTTAATTAAAATATATTGTAAGTTGTTAATTTGTGACATGTTCCATTCAATAATATAATTGTATTTGATATTGGTCTGTCATTTTTCATATCTTGGCATCTATCCATTTAGTTGGGCTTGTTTATTTTTCCAAAGTGCAACTCTGACTCAATGACAACAAGTCACCGCTTCAGGCAGATCTAAATAGAAAAATAGAGGATGGGTCAAAGAGAAACTGGCTTTTGTAGCCCCAAGGAGGGGGGGACTTTTTGTCAAATCAACTTGTGAGTATGTACAAAAAGAAAATGTTTTAATAAATTATGTTTTTCCTAATATACTTACCCAATCACATCTAAGTTAAGAAATAAACTCTGCCACCTTTTTCAGTCAGTCTCCATCTATAAATCATTGAGACAAAATGGAACAAAATTTTCTAAATTACCTCCCTTATCCACTGCTAGGTGGCTAATCATAGAGGATGCTTATCCTGTTTAAAGTCTGCATGAAATAGCTGAGAACATAAATCAAATGGATGATGATGTATGAAGTGACCACTCAGCATGCAGAGTGTGACTTTTTTATGATAACAAGTTAGCTTGGGCTGCCTAGAATGTGTTCTATATGTACAGGTAACTGAAGCTAGCAAACACATAGTTCATCCCATCCCATCTGCAGAATTAATTAACCCCCAACAAGTGTCCAACTTTTCCAGAGAGAACGTTCTACCAGAAATTAAAGGCTTTTATTATGGCCTCCCTTTCAAGGAGATTTAAATGAATAAACTTCTACTCCAGCCCACAAGTGCATCAAATTGTAGCAATGTTAGGCAAAAGATGGGCACCTTGTATGCTGGCATCCATATTGATTGTATCTTCTGGCTTAGAGGATTCCATCATAACAGCCACTGTTAGTTCAGTTCCTGAAAGCCCTGTGTGTACAAACAATTGATTTACCTTAAACACAAGCACTCATCAGAATCAGCAAATGGTGGTTATATTTTTAAAGCCCTGCAGTAAAAGAAAATGCTGTTAATTACCTGGAAAACTGGGTGGGTCTTCTGGAACTCTTATGCACATACTGCTGGACTTCAGTCGTGCTTCGCAACCAGTTGGATGGGGGAATGTTGAGGTCAGTGTTGAGCTGAAGTGGTGCAAACTGAGCCAGCACATGTACAGTTCCCTGGAGAATTTCTGCTTCAGAATGCACATCAATGTGTGGTCCATATTTTACGGGTACCATCTCGTTGGAATTAGTTCTACTCTGAAAAAATGTATATATAATGAGTAGTGAGATATATGTACTGTTGCATGATAAAGCTGCACTATGGACAGTACTGATGGTGCCCTGATAAATCTGCACTAAATCCAAATGCTGCTAATTTTGTTAACTTACTCTTAGAATGAGACAATGAACATGCAACATCTGACTTATGTTTAATCATGATAAAGTTGCACTATTGACAGTATATAATTCTAATTGAGATTTTTTTCCATTTGCTTTGTATTTATACACAGCAATCGGTACTTCAAAGGTAATCAGTTTCTCTGAAATTTCAGCAAAACTATTTTATTGGTACATTAAAAAAAAACAACAACAGAAGGATTAGCAGTCATTCAATTAATTGTAGCTGTTTCTGTTAGTGTCTTCAGAGGTCGGTCGATTGTAGGTATAGGCCAGTAGCAGGACTGAGTGTATCACAGCATACAGTACTCAGGCCAAATGTCAATTTAAGCAGATTATGATGTAACATTATGCACTGTAAAGATGGGTTTCTCAATACGAACAAAGGACTTGTTTATGCAACAGATAGATTCCAGTGCATTGTGTATCCAAGTTTGTGGCTTCCTTTCGTGGTCCCTTTGAATGTCTCTACTCCAAATCCTTAATTGTATGTACAAATTAAACAGCCAAGAAGGTTGTCACCAACAAAATCACCAGATGGTATAAATTGTCAACATTAGGGGGAAAAAAATTGCAATTTGCAACATTGGCGAAGCCCAGGGCGATCCCTGCTCTTAGAAGACCACTGAAATTAATGCGTACTTAAAAAGCTAACATTTTCATCTATAAAGAGGCAAAATCAACCAAGCTGACAAGTCCCTGTTGATATCAAATGTCAGCATAATGTGAGAAGTCTGCAGCTTTTATTAAAGTAATAACGTTTTACCAGCTGTGTTTTATTAGAGTAATAACACAAGTTGGTTATTTACTGCCAATGCAATAGGAGAAAAGTGCCTTGCCCAAGACACACCCCAGCAAATGAACCTATGCTGGTCCGACAGTAGGATTAGAACCTGCACCCGTTTGGTCATGACCTTGGCATGCTAACCACTGAGCTACCATGGCTCCTCGAGTAGATGTTACACAGAAATTGTGTCATCCTTGCAAAGGATACCATCTTCAACATAATGCATTCCAACATAGGACTGATGTGGACACTTGCCACATTGAAGCCACATTGGTTTTTTCCATATCATCCTGATCATTGTCATCATCACACTCTGAAGGGTTCAGCAGATTTGTGTTAACCACAAATATCAATAGAGTAGGTTAATTTCTTTTTATTTCCTTCTGAATATTTTCTTGATTTCTTTTCCTGCTTTGTGATCTTGTCTAGGTCATTATGTGCTTTTCTTTTCTAATCCCTCCTTCATGCTTCCTTCTATTTATAATTTTAGTCCTTTTCTTCTTCTCTGTTGTATTTTACTCAAAATTCTCAAAATCGTCACGTTAGATTCCACCTTCAGTATTGGTCTTATAACTTGGTTTAATTGGCGCTGGTGGAAGAATGCTATTTAGATGAAGTGGTATCAGGCCTTTTAGGTATTAAAGGATTTCTTCCAAGGTAACATAGGCATGTTGTACATACCAATTTTGATACCTGTTTTTATTCTTCTGGTGACTTTTGCTGATGTGGATGGGATAGCTGCCGGAATGGATTTTGATATACATACATACATACATATATATATAACTATCACCTCTCCCTGTTCTGTCCAAAAGGAGAAGTCACATATCCCTAAAATTCAAATCTAGCTTGACCCCTGCATGTGTATATGGTTGTTTGTTTTAAAGCTGGCTGGGTGGGGGGGTCCAGAAACCTGGGTAGTATCAATTTATTTTATCACATGCACCTTTCAAAGTGTAATCAAAGCATGCTGCATTCAGTCTGGTTTGTATTCAATCACACCCTTAGCTTGACCTCGTCAAAAAATGGCCATGTATTTTAAAATTGATTTTCCTGCATTTCTCTGAGTGTGGAAAAATGTGGATTCAAATAAAGTGAACAATAGCCATTTGAAGGTATGTATAATCAAATTCTAAAAAATGACACCCACTAAAATAGTCAGTACTGAATGCCTGGATGACCTGTAGTATCATCATGACATTAGTTTCAGAGTGTTCAATTTATCTGTTGATATCATGTGATAACGTGTAACTGATAGAGCAATTTTCAGGAGTTTTCTTGACAATTATGTCATGCATTGCTACAATTAAACAAAACGTTTCCAGCTTGTCTAAATCCCTGAAATATACACATTATTCATAACAATGAACAAAAAATTAAATTTGCCTAACACACTTTTATACCCATTCAAAATATCTTTACTTTTTGATAATGTTAATGAATTGAAACCCTTGATTCAAATTGTTTGTTGCAATCTAATAAAATCAGGTGACTTCTTATATCTGTCCACTTTGTATTTAATTTTCCCTATTGAAGCCCATTAATGAAATAATTATCAATTTCATTGTTGAATTTAATGGTACATTAAAATTTACATCACTGTGGAAATAAAACAGTATGAAACATTTCTAACCCTGTCATACATGCATTACATCATTTGCACGATTTTCTGAATGATAGAAAACAGCATCATTGTTATGGCCAAGAAGCTTTAACAAAAACATACACAGATGCTAAGTAGAAGAAAATACTGACATATTAAGATTATTTATTTTTATATTCGCCATTGTTGCCATTTCCTGTGATCGTACCTTTCTTTTCTCATCTCTAAGATGGCCACAAGTGGCGCTGTGATCAACTGCTCCGAAACAGATGACATTATAAACAAGAAATACAAATCATGGTACTCACAAATAAACGATCAGGGAACAAATGTTTGCAGTCATGAATAGTTTTAAGTTTTGAATTTTGGTACAGATATAATGATGATTCAAAGTGTAAACGAACTTTTAATAAAACGTACATTGTTTACGAATTATTCCACAATTTGTTCTTAACATATTAACCCCTAGCGACGACTTAATGGGGCAGGAGGTAGTAGCCTACTGCTGAGCTCTATTGTGTCATGGTCATGCATGATACACTAAAGAGGGTGGCATTATAGAAAGGTAGACAGATGTAGCTCTACAATGATACCAAATAATCTGGATTATCTAGTTGCACTACAAAATACAGATAAAAAAAATTTTTGGACCCGATTTTTTTCTACCGAAAATTTGCATGTGGTCGGAATCTGATTTTGTGTCCAGATTTTGGACTTTTTGGTCTGAGTTCTAAGGCAAACCAGTACAAACTGCAAACAGACAGATGAGCCTTTGCAAAAAAGTAGGATAAGATGGGCATTTGGAATAAAGAGTGGTCCCGATATAAAAATAATGGCTCCACTTGCAAAAAAAAAAAAGAACTACAACTTTTACCCTTCTGCTCATGCGCGAGTCAAATTTCCAATGAAAAACAATGTTTCTAACACAACTAGGCAGTATGTTATTGAAAGATCACCGGGGATTTGGTGTTTTTGGATCTATTCAGAAATAGCTTTCAAAATGTGTTTCTTACTCGATTTTCAGGCGAAAATGTCAAAATATTCCAGGGGTTAATGTGTCAAGGGCACCAAAAATGATACCACAAGGATATAAATTGGAGTTTGCAGACTTTATTTATCAAGTGCCTATTTTTGCTAAAACTTGTCACCTACAAAAGTTGTTATTTTAAAACAAGAAACAAAATTTTTGCATGCACTCACAAGTTTTTAATACTACATTTGATTTCCAGTAAGTAGAACGGGGGCTCAAATCAGTGCTTACAATTGACCTGTCATACATCTACTATATCATAACTACAAGGAAGGACACTTGTCTCCTTGCTCGCACGACCTATTTAAGAATAAACACAGATATTTCAAGCTACACAAATATAAATCTGGTACCGATATTTAGCTCAGGCATTTGACTGTGTATCCCTATCAAAAGTTTGACATATTATTATACCTTTAAGGAATGCCAAATCATTTTCTCATGCTACCACTCAACATGGCCCTGATCACGTCTGCTTAATATGCAAGAACAACATGCTGAATGGAATACTACCTTCTCACTGGCCAACTGAAAATAAGTTATGAATAAATATAAGACAACATTTTCTTTTAACCGATGAGAAGACAGTATTTCATTCAGCTGGATCTCACTTGCATATTAAGCAGATGCAATCACGGCTTGAAATATCAGCATTTATTCTTAAATAAGTTGCGTGACCAAGGAGACAAGTGTCCTCCCATTACTTACTTGGATGTTTTGTCTCTAAGAAGTTCAAATTCTCACAAAAGAAATGGACCTGTTTTCAAGTTTTGTTGGCCTATATTTCAGTTGGCTGGAAAGCAATTAAAGCCGGGAATGCAGAAATTGGGTTCAGTTGAAACACTATTCTTGAACAAAACGAACAAAACTAGATTATGCCTATTTGAACTGTAAGCAACATTTCGTTTCATTCAAGAAACATATCACTTGATGAATCTACTTCAGCATACCTCGACTACCATCGCATTTCAACAAATTCAAATGTATGTCAACGGAACATGAAAATGCATCCATTTGCTTATGCTAGTGTCAGATTTTGATTCCACAAGGATAAAAACAACACAGCAAGTACATTAATTACATACCAAATTGTGGAAGAGTGTTGATATGGGCTGCTAAATGTGACGTAATCCTGAAACGTTGACTACTCGTTCCAATGTCAACTGACATTGGAACACACTATACACGTCCGTTATTTGGGTTGTAAGACATAGCACTAAAACAAAAATAGCATGTGTTATGTCTTACACTGTAGGACTAAAGTAAAAACCAGAGTGTGCCAGTACTGCGTAGTTACATAAAGCAAGCTATCATTTAGTAATGCACGTCTCTTACTTCGGCTTCACTGTTTTCACTTAAATCCATCCTCCTTATTCGGCTTCAACTGTTTATCTCTTGTTTAAACAGTGCGTCTTTATTATTGTTTTGGCTGACTGACTAATGTTGAGATATACTGTCTAGTATGCTCTGGACTTTTCTTCCCATCTTCCTGTAACTATTACGCTTTAACAAGATTTAAATGTGTTGCAAGCTTCTTAACGATGCAGAATTTCGATCTAGAAACTATATTGCATAAGGAATCAGTTCACAGACGCGGAGAATATCCGGATAACGTTAACCAATTACACGTATATCACAAAGTAGTACATTTGCACGTCTCATTATCGCGGTCCGCCTATTACCGAGGTATTTAAAGATTTTTGTTCAGTGATGCCACTGTTTGCAATATCCGAATAACCTGCATGCAAATATGATGTCAGGAAACTCACATAACCATGAAACATCTTAAGAATAACTATATCCAGAGTACACATGCACGTCGATTTCCTTATAAGTTAGTCCGATAAATGAACTCCACAAATCTGTGTGATATTGATGGACGATGTTGTCTAACCCGAAAATCAATATTATCGTTGGTGAAGGACTGATTTATCGGCCTACTTATATGTATGAATTTAAATAACTGACAAAATACAGTTTAAGCAGCAGAGAGGGTGAACAAACCGCTTGCTTTAAAATCCATTTATGAACATAAAACTTCATACGAAAAAATAGTTCAATTACGTCAAACTGAAGCCTCTAACTAAAACCGAGAATTTTTCGAAATGGGTTAGTTATTTTGTTATTACTTTATCTTTATCGTTCGTGTTTTTAAAAATTATGTTTACCCGTCAAGACACTCATTTGTGGTCGCACCCTATCTGCGGCTATCAATGTGTTAGTAGTTAAATCATTATTATATCAGTGATTGAATCTTACACTAGTTGATTAGCTAGAGAAAGATTAGAAGCAATCAGATTATATCTTCCTGTTCGTGATGCTCTCAAATAAAAACTGCTAGAACGTCAAGAAGCACAATTTGAATATGCAGAAGATAAATAACAATTTTTTAAAACCAATTATCGAACCAACCAAGAAAATTACTACAGCAACCGAGGCGGTTCAAAAAACTCTTGAGACATTGCATGTTGATATTGCTGGCCGTCTTCAAGCAGCTCAACCACCACCCTAGCAACCTCCTCAACCACAACCTGAAATTCAACCACAACCTCTGCCAAAAGTTAAAACTAACATCATGGGTAAATTTACGCCGGAAGGTATTGCCGATATAAAAAAAAACAAAACAAACGAAATACTTGATATTGCCGCGTTTGGATATCGTGATTGAGATAAATATGTAAAACCCGTGTATGTTAAAACTTTAAAAGCTGCCGATTGGATTAGGGATGTAGATCGTGTCTCTACTGGTATTCAAAAAATCAGATCTAATGAAGATGTTAATAATTTTAACGTTTTTAACCAGACAGTAGATGAGCGTATTTGACAATCAACTGTGGAAAGGAGACAAAGAAGAAGAAGAAATGAAGTTGCAACTTGAAGAAGCTAAACAATCAAGGAAACAAAGAGAAAAAGAAAAGAAGTCGAGACTTGAAGAGATTTAATGAAAAAGGAAACAAAGAGAAAAATATTTGGAATTTGGAGAAATTAGATAAAGGAAGAAATTACGTTCTTCACACAGTAAGAAAGAAACAAAATGGAAATAAGTCTCAGGAAAATGGTAGAAGGAAGCAGATAAAACAACAAGTGAGGAAGAACGAGAACCTACAGCAGAAGAAGTAATTGATGAATCTTATGAAAGATATTTTGGCCCAAAAACTGGAAGTGGTTTAAGTATTTGTCCTGACAGTGTTCTTGCTGATTTTAATTGATTAGAAATTATGATCGTAGGAAAACGTGCAGGAAATAATTATCCAGTAATTATTAATAAAATAGCTGACCTTTGCCGAAGATTATTTACAGGTGGTGTGATGGATCGTAACATTTATCACTCTCTCATTAATGAAATTATTGATGATTATCACAGCGACTGAAAACAATTAATTAATCAACTTATAATTTAAAAAATGATTATACACAATTCTCAACGTGGACCTGTAATGGTTAGGGTAGTAAATTCTCGATTACCAACGTACCAAGCGAACTATGGAAATGGACTCGGCGATATCATTACGGGTTTATTCAGGAGGATGGTTGCTAAACAACTAGGGAAGAGAGCTATTAAGTTTATTGGAAATAAAGCATTAGGTTATGCTGGTAATCTTGCTGGTAAGGCAATTTCATTTGTCAAAGAAAGATTAGCTAAATTAGTACAAAAACCGTAACCAGTAAATCCACAGCCAATTACACTTCCTCGTACTGAAGTTATGCCTGCAAATGTTAGTATAATAATACATCAAGCTGCTAGTGAAAACCAAGAATAAATGGCTGTTAATGAAGTTGAAAATGAAAAATTAGCAAAGTTGACTAATGGAGAATTATCAAAAATGACTAATGGAAGATTAGCAAAGTTGATTAATAAAATCGTTCGTGTGCACAATTGACTCCTAAAAAAGATGTTCCTACAAGTGAAGTAGAAAAATATATAATATCAAGTCTTATAGCTGGAAGTGGAATTTCAAGAAAACGTGGTCTTCGTGTTAGACGTTAATAATTATAATACAATGTTTAAGCGCATATCCGATCCAGCATTGGATATGGACGCACCAATTTTTAAAGATGAATCTATACGCGATTATCTATATTATTCTTATGAAGCACGTGTACCAAATCAGCGTGGACGAATAGAAATACAAGTTCAAGATACAAGCACATAGTCTTTAGGATTTATGGAAGTAGAAGGGAAATTTTTGAAAGCAGATGACACAGAGTACGGACTTATAGATCGACCTGGTTTGTTAATAATGGTATTATGGGGTTGTTTGACAGCGCCAAGTACATGATCGATGGAAGAAATATTGAACAATTAAAAAAAAGGTTGATGTTGCTACAACGATATTAAATTTAGCAAGATATTCATATGATTATACAAAATCAGCTGGACTTTCAATGATGTTGGCCAAAGAAACCTCTGATCAACCTGAAAGTATTAACGTTACAATGAACTCAGCTATTGACCCAGTTGCATCAGTGAACGAAAATTATAACCTAGGATTTGCGGCACGCAGATCAATGTTAACTGACGAAGAAGCTTGTTCATGTGCAATTCCATTTTCTCATATCTTTGAATTTTGTAGAAATGTCAGAAAAGTTAGCTTAATAGCAACACATACAATTCTACTTGTAAGAAAAACTACTGATGATGATGATGATGCAATCTGGCGACCAAACGCTATTGCTGCTGAAAAATTAATATTAAAAAAACTTTCACTCTGGATGCCTGTAATGAATCCAACAATTGCTGAAGAATATCATTATTATCATAGCTGGCAATGACAACAGATAGCATTCAAAGTAATATTGCTGGGTTATTTACATGGCATATAGCATTACAACAAGGAGTTTCTGCACCAATACATATTTTATTGCTTTACAAGATAATACGCGATTAAACAATCAAGAACGTAGTCATATGATATTTGACAACCTCAGAGTTAGTGAAGTTTCTTTAAGGATAAACTGACATCACGAACCAACTGAAGATATATTGTTAGATTTTAACCAAAATCACGTAGCACGTGCATATCATCTTTTAATGACGTTTATGGGACGTGATCAGAATATAGATACTGGTTTACAAACATCACAGTTAGATTTTAGAAATCTGGATCCGATTTATTATTTTTAATTGGAGCAGATAGAATTTTTCAAACAATCTGTCGTTGATATTCATTTTAAAGCTCTTGTAAATCCCCCAGCTGTTATTGTTAATTATAGAGCAATTGCAGTTATACTCAGGGATAAAGCAATGATACTTGAAGGCACTAGCGGACGAATGCGAGTTATTGATGCACCAACAGAAAACACGTAAATCGCTTTTCATTTAATTAACATCTTATTGAGAAAAAAATGTCATATCATCATGTTAGTGTTAATTTGAATCTTGGTCAGATAAAAAAAATATTCAATCATCAGCAAATAAAAATTGTGGATTAAAAATTTCACTAAAAAAAGAACAACTCAAAGGCGGTCAAAATAAATTATCATTATCAGAATGCCAACTCGAACATTGCAATAGAGCCAAACATTCAAATTCTGGTGTTAGACTTACTCTTTCAGCTGACTCAGTTAAAGCCTCAATTAGACCGGTGAAATCTTTCCACTTCTTGCAGTTATACCAGGTTTAATAGCCGCTGAAGTCCCAGCTATTGCAAAAGCAGTTGCTCTTGGTGCTGCTGGAGCCGCTGCTGGAAAACTTGCTAACTTAGCAATAGATAAAGCAACAGGAAAATGATTTAAAAAGAGGGAGAGGCCTAAGACTTCCAGGAACTCCTTATCGATACGCAAAATGTCTAAGAATTCCAGGATCACTTCGTTAATTCGTCCGATGTCAAATTTTGATTTACTTGATGCTGCTGAAAAATTAAATAAAATAAATATCAGAGGTGTTTTTATGCGTGATCAATTACCAAAACAACCAAACACTATTGAAACCGGTATCATTAATCTTGATAGTAGTTCTGGTCCTGGTACTCATTGGGTGGCATACGCAATTGATCCAAGTGGAATTATTTATTTTGATTCGTATGGGTGGGCTCCACCAAAAGAATTTTTAAATTACGTAAGCACAATAAAATTCCAGTCTGATATTCATTGTTACCAACATAAACGATAACCGATCCTCCACTATATGGCCTTGAAGTAATTTCTGTAGTCAACGTTGTGTCATCATCAACATTACCACCTCATAAATTCGTGCACGATTTTACAAGTAAACGCGTAGTTTTAAACAGATTTTAAGGTATAATAGCTGATACTTACGGAAGATCTTCCTCTAAGCAAAAATAACAACAACAAAAACCGACGGAATAACTCATGAAAATAAAAGTAAACAGATTAGTGATGAAATATCTGAATTATTAAATCTTGCAAATGTAGATCCAAACCAAATGGTTGTGTTTCAAGATAAGCAAGGAACATTAAAAACCAGCAATTTTTCATTGAAAGATATTATCTTTAAAATGAATGGATTAACTGAAAATAGCATAGCTGTGTTTGATAATAATGGAAAAATTAAGACTGGTGTTATTATGTCAACGATATTAGATAATATTCGTGATCAAGTACAAAATTACGGTGATACAATGACTGGTTCTCTCAATGTGTCTAATAATAAAATTACTGATCTTGGAGAACCAGTTTCAGACAATGACGCTGTAACGAGAAATTCATCCTTCCTATGAAGAACTCGTTAGTTCAGTTAATAATGAAATGACTTCATTTAGAACTGATTATTCTAGTCATGTACAATTGTTTATGAGTTTTCGTAGAAACATAAATAAATCCATTAATGAATTTTTTTGAAGTCCACCAGCCATCGATATTAAACTCTCTGACATAAGAGAAATACTGACAGTGTAGTGCATATAGTCGCGTCTTGACAAGCATTATGGTCACCACTTAATAAATCTATGAAACATCGCGCTGAGGTTACCGGTATATACAGGCTCTCAGTACTTGGCGTTACAACATTTACAATATTTACCACAATTTCACGGCGTTCTCCAACCCTGACTCCGTCAGGTGGATCTCCTGGATTTATGTTATTGATGTTGGTGCAAAACGACTAGGAACATTTGCTGTGTAACCCGAAGAAAAAACTCGGCTTGCTTTACTATTGGTGTCTTGAATTAGTTGCCAAATTACCACTTAATTAAAATATAATGAGCATTCCGATCAACGTTCAAAGTTTTAGGCATAATCAGGCACGTGAATGCCAACAAATATGTTGATGAATATACAGTAAAAGTAGAAAATATCGCAAACGTTGTTGTTGACATAATTGTGTATTCGGCGTATGCTATTATTTCTGGAACCGTCTTCGATTACCCCCGAAAACATTCGTAGACAAACCAATTACTGAAATAATGTTTATTCCCCTTAGTATTCATCATGAGATTACCAGTATTAGTGACATTACCAACTGTTTATTTTAGTTGACAGTTATTGATTACACCATCACGAGATGCTTCATAATTCTTGTTGATAGGATGTTTTACAAATTCTTTATGCTCGTTTATATAATAATATTATTTGCTTTAATGATTATTTGTCTAAATGATTATTTTAAAAATCTGGCGAGATAATTATTGTTTGTTTATCACAATACCTCTTCATTTCTCTGTATTTTTTACCATAATATTGCACACACAACTGCGTTTTTTCTCTAACCCCAACACCACATTTTAAACATCCTTTTAGTCCTAAACTCATTCTCCGCACACTTTGTAAGTGAAGTCCACATAATTCGTTTACACAAGTTTTGTTATAGGGAGTTGTAGAACCTATCATAAGCCATTTGCATTTATTCTTTGTTTGAATCATTATATATGATTAAATGTATTCGTAATGCTAAGAAAGAATTTCGTGACGATGATGCATCTCGTGTGATGCATCTCGAGTGTGATCAATATTTCAAATCATCCTTAACACCGATGTTATCGATGCTACAATGAACTACCAACGAGCGGCGACGATTACTAATTATCTCGACAATCAAAGATATTTTTTCAGAGTAAAGTTTATTAAGGAAGTAGAAGATACTTGGATTATCTGTGACAAACGTCACCCTGTCCTTCATAATGAAAAAATCGCCGTATTAAGTAAAAATTTCAAACCAGGAATGTTAAAAATATTCCTCTATTGGTTCTTGACAAAAAATACTGTTGTAGTAATGTGCGGCGATCATGGTCAACCACCGCCTTTTGTTGGATTGTCTTCACATAAATGGCTGGAAAAAACTTGTGGATTATTATGAAGAAATAACTGATGATCATTGAGCACTTGATTCAAAATTAGGAGAGTTTAAGAAATTAATCAAACTACAACCGAATAATATTCAATGTGAAATAATGCGTGAGATAATTTCAGAAACTCCTATAAAAAAGTTTTGGAATTTGTGGTGACCAAATGATTTGATAGTTGCAAGTAGAAGGATTCGTGATACACTTCAACAACAATTATTTTTGTTACATAAAGAAAAACTTTCAAATCTACCCGTACCATTATTATCGACCAACAGATACGGGACGACAAAATATTGAAGTTGATATACCAGGATCGTCGGAGAAACAAAATCATGTGTTAAATGATATTGTTTTAGTTCCTGTCAGTGTTGTTGAGAGCACGTTAACTATGGACAAAACGTAAAAATAGTCTGCTTCACGACTTAAGCAATACAAATAGAATTTAGTTAGCTAACGTGTGTGTGTGTGTGTGTGTGTGTGGGACATTAGGCGTGTATTATCATTTGGAGTGTATTATCAAAACTCCGGAGTTTTATTTCCGTGGTGTTTCATAGATAAGTAGAATAAAGACAAACGAATGAAACATGCTATCCATTAAATTTTATAAATGGTATTTTCAGGACGTGGGGCATACAATTAAAGTTTATGTGGGTTGGTGCTAACTATAAATAGGTTAAGTAATGTAACATAAGAATAAACCATAATTATTTCGTGCACTGACTGCAACTCCGGCATAAAAATATCACGATTAAGGTTAACAATTTTAATGTTGAAATTATGCTATCAAATGTGGTGCTTTCAGATAATATTTTGAAAACAAAATTATTTTGATACTGTACTATCGACAGTCAGTGTATTTCTAAATTGCCGCGGTAACAGGACATTCTCTTTCGAGAGCGTCCCGTTAGATGTCATATCGGACTAACCAGCACTTTGGTGGTCCTGTTGATTGGAAATTGAAATTATTCATCGTGACAAATGCATCACACGAATATTACTGATGCAGTAGGATACACAAATTAAAAAAATTAAATATTGATACACTTTTTCGAGTATGTTTTCTAGGTAGTACACGGTAATAGAGCATACCGGCCCAAGATGGATGCATATTCGGCTTATTTGATTTTAGCTACTAGAAAACTGAATAACTCTCGATATAAAGATATGCCAGAAAAAAAGTAATCTGAAACATTTATTCATTTTCTACTGGGGCCCCGAGTGGCCGAGTGGTCTAAAGCGCTCACCGTTACGGATCACTGCCATCTCACCTCTGTCTGCATGGGTTCGAGTCTCGGGTTTGGCCAATGTGGGTATGTGAGAAAGCTTGCCAGTAGCTTCTCGTGGGTCGGTGGTTCTTTCCGGGGTTTTCCCCGGTTCTTCCTCCACCATTAACACTGGCCGCCATGTATAGCCTATCTTGTGCTGAAAATGGCGTTAAACCCCACAACAACAACAACAACAACAACAACATTTTCATTTTTTGCAGCTATTTTTGCTTTCTTTAGTAAAATAAATATAATAACTACATAGACACATAAGAAAGTAGAAGCGATGGAAAAATTCAACACTACTTACAACAGGTGCATATACAAAACAAAAGTAACGTACAAAACATCTCAACATTTTGGATAAATAAGTTTAATTCAGTTAGTACGTTTAAAATCATCCACACAATAAATCAAATTCCAACACCAAATAAATACATTTGATGCGTTAAAAAGCAACAGAGTGTAAATTACAAATTGTTTGAGGAATTTCCTTCTATTGCTTAACACTAAAGACGTAAATTTCTACTGTCCATATTAAAAGACACGTGATAGTATATACTGTAACAGTTTTCTAAATTTATTTAAGTGAAAGATTGGAACTGAGACATAATCAGCGCTATTCAAATCTTCTACGGTTTTTGACATTGGTCGCTATCCCGGTTTTGCACAGCCGTTTGGAGTCTCCTTTAAAACAGTAGTATGATGCTAGTGCTTCACTATTTCGGTTACAGATATACGACTTTTTGAACCAATGACTTCACAAATTATTACCTTCGAGTCACTTGCGAATGTAATATTTACGCGTGCGGTAGGACTTACATTGTTAGTGTCCGGCGAAACCGCTACAATAGTGGCAAAACGATGCAACTGCAGTTGGAAGAATCCCATCTTTATATATGATGCCAAATGTCGGCATAATTGTGGGAACACCGATTTTGCGGCTAGCGTAAATGATTTTACACTCCAGAAATGCAAACGATTTTGAGAAGCCAATCTGCTCGCGTAAACTAGAGTCTTCGATGAAAAAATTCGACATACAAAGTTACTCGATTTCAGTTCAGTGTAAATCAGCTACCTGTTTTTGGTATCACACTAAAATGATAATGGTGTGCCAAGAAGCTGTCAATGACGCCGATGAAATCCGAGGTTGAAATTCTGATTGTTACCAATTACCGATTGCATTTGAACATTTCCAGTTGTGTTTCTGACGTTTACAATGGAATACTTGGTGTGATCTGCACTGAATGATTCATGCTTGTGAAACATGATATAGAGGCCAGCGGATTTTGCATAATCATCACCGTGTTTGACGAATGCAATAATAGTCTTGGCCATGTTGACGTTGCTCAAAAATGCTTCAGTTTCCTTTCCATTGATGAGATATCGTGCGCTGCTGAACAGTGCTGAAATACCGTTTTTGACAACTCCAGCCTTAGCATTCTCAAAATAACACGCATTGTCGGTTTTGTTTTCCATCGGTTTCTAAGAAGGTCTCATGCAGAAGAAAAGACCAAAACGTATCGTTCACTTGCGAATCTATTCACCTTTCTTGATTAGGATCCATAGCCGGGTACTAATAATACTTAAAATCTTTTTCGATTCGATGTATCTTCAGAGGCGTATCCTTGCCAAACGCGGTATCAAGTACTTGTTAAAATTTTGTCATTGTTTATACATTATCGACTTCATCTAATACATTTCAGTGGCTTCATCGCTAGAGTGCATGCTTAGTCCACAACCGTAACCCGCTTCCCATTGTCATATTTAATTAATTTATCAAGTGGCTCCGGATACGTATTTGAAAAATAATCAACATTTTTTGAGTCTCTTTAACAAATCAGTATGATGCAGTTAAGCAAAATAGCTATGTACAAACACCATTTTTCAGCCAATGTGATCCCCGTATTAGCTACGCTCATAAATTCTTTCCAAATACTGTACGCATCAATTAGTGGTGTCAGGTGCTTGACGCGAGCTTGATGTTGAGAAAAAAACAAAACACAATAATCTAATGGAAAACATCATACAGAGTGACACAAATACCTTAGATTACCCACATGACCCATTCTGACATAGGACTCTCTCTGTCATACTATATAAGAGGCACATCACCCGTTCTGACATAGGACTCTCTCTGTCATACTATATAAGAGGCAGAGTACGTAACTTCCCAATACTTCATTCCACCCATGATCCTCGATTTCCTTCTGCTATTTCCGTTTTCGAAAGGCACACGACCATACTCTATGGCTTGTTTCACTCCTGAGATATTTTTCTATTCATCAAGCCATCATTGACATTTCTGCGTTGTACCAAACTGAAGCTACGGGCTCCGAAACGTGACATTTTCGCGTGTTTAGCCTCTTGGGACAAGTGCGATCTCATGTGACAACCGGTGAAAAGAGCTAGATTTACCACGTTTGCGACTCTACGATACATCTCTTCTTTAATTACAAAACAGTGGTAGATGCAAATGTAAGTGTTTGCTTACCATGAACTCGATTCAACTTTACGAATCCTGTTCCATGGAAGAATTAGATATTGTCTTCTTCACTGCACACATAGTAAACAAGCTACTATCATTTTCGAAAAATGTCCACTATGCAGTACACACGTCTATGGCGAAATATGATTACTACTGTCGAACGTTTTAAATCCCATTATATACAGTATTTCTATCAGCTAATGCTGCAAAATCACCTTGAAGGCTTATGACTGTTTATCTGGAACTGGAAACCAGAAAAGTCTAGAACACCCATGTACGCTAGATAGACGAAACCTTACCCTTGAACACGAAGTTACTCAGAATCGAACCTTGGAAATTAATGGAACTATACTTGGGTGATACCACTCAATTCCTTATTTTTTTGCTAGTTATATATCTAATTTAGTCACCTTTGTCATTCGCTTCTGTTTTCAGGCCTAGTACTGTAAGTTGCATTTGTATGAGTACCAGAAAATATATTTAATAATAATAATAATAATAATAATAATGAGGACTTTATATAGCGCCTAATCTTTAGAAGCTCTAAGCGCTTTACAACATTAGACAACACCTATAAGATAAATAACATAATGATATGATTACAAAAACAAACACCATTAAATTAGAAAACATTAAAAATAAAATAAAAATATATATAAAAAATACCCATGTGTTGAAGGACTGCAAGTCTTTTAAATATTATTGATAATTTCATCAGCACAGCTGTGCAACAACATCTCCAGAATCCGTCTGTTAGTAGTATAGTGGGGCACCCTAGCGTCAATGGAAATCACAGTCGAAAATGTCGTGGGCACCTCTGGCGACATGGTTTTTACGGACCCCTGGGCACGTCTAGCGACAACGGGAATTTAACATGGGGAATGTTGGGCCTGTATAGCGACAAGAGAAAGTGGGGTTGTTGTATAGAGACAATAGGAATGGAACTGGTGAGGTGAAGACACGGTACTGAAGATTAGTAACAATGTAGCAAGGGCCTGACCTCAATCAGACCAAACAGCGGGGGAAAAATAGAACGCTTGGCGGGATATAGACATATATAACACACACAACACATAGACAATGATTGATGAACATCAAACACATATATGGCAAAGAGAATAAATATCTTTTCGAGGCATATGGGTGGCTCTTAAAAGGGCCTTTGGGTTTCTTCTTCTTGTTCTTCTAGTTTCTTCGTTTCCTCCACCATCTTCTGAGTTTTGTTATCGCTGTTGTCTTCTTTGTTCATTGTTTAACTCCTCCTGTTTTTCTATCTCCGCTTTGTTCTTCCTCTTCTCATTATCCTCTTCCTTTCTATTTCTTCATTCCATTCTCTCGTTTGTTTTCTGTCCTCTTCATCCTTTTCTCCTCCTTTTCTTGTTTAAGAAAATCTCTTATAATTTCCTTTGACTTTCTTAAGTTGTTTATTTCCATCTTCACTCGGTGGGGCATAAGAATAAAAATCGTCATCCAGTGTAACCAATATCTTCTCTATCATCCCCAAACTGTCGAGGAGGTATTGCAACTTCTTCATCTTGTCAACGTGGTTTGATGCCATCTTGGTTTATTCATTGTTGAATATCGCAAATTTTGATTGATTAATTACTTGTATTAGAGAGGCCTTCGCACAATTGTGCATGTGTCTCTGGTTTATTCGTGCGCGCCAGGATGATAATTATTCCTGGGGGAAGGAATTAGAGCCTTATCTTCCATGCGTTTATGTGCTCACAGAACACTGTTAATTTAGCCATCAGGTAGTGAGACTAACTGTCCATATCGACCTAAATGAAAGGCTTTCATGAGTGGGAATGGACCCAACACGCACTCATGTTAAAATATATTATTTCGGTCTGTTATCAAGTGAGCCAGGTGTCAAGCAGAGCAGTATGTGACGTCCGTAGCGATTGATCGCCACTATGACATCACATCGGGATACCTAGCTTTAGACGGGTGGAAATGGTTTCACATCTCCGTCACGGTACAGGATGTCCGGGAGAGGCAAGGGAGGAGAGGTGCCCGGCAGCAGGCGCAATTTCACAAGTCCCTAAAACACCATCCCGTACTTAGCCAAATCTAGTCCAGCTGTTATAATGGACAATAAAAATACCAATTATGTGTAAGCCACCTGTGCAATTATTCAAATCAACTAAGTCAAAAAATGTTGAAAATGATTCATTTATGAAGTTGGAATTTAGTGTACAAAGTGTACATACAATATACTAATTTAAAACCAATCAGTAGAGTAAGAATGACTTATAAATTGTTTGTATCACACAAAATAAAATTAGCGAATAAAAATGTTGATGGTGGTAACCAAACGGATCAAATTAGGATATTAAGATAGAGATATTATCAAAAATGGTTCCCAAGCAAAAATGAGAACCATATACATTCAACCAAGCAATATGATTGTTGCTGGATCTTTTCATATCGAGGCCAGGAACGTCGTCCATGCAGGCCCGGAAATGGTCTACACTGCTACTCGGGTTGGCGGGTTCCTCATCCGTAGGCAACAACATAGGTGCGCTTCCTCCAGATGAAGTCTGTCCTTTCATTTTCAGTCATGAGTACTTTTCGGTCTCAGCGTTGATACTGGACTGTTGGGTTAAGTCTTCCGACTCGTTGTTTAGGTAGTTGGGTCTCCGCGGGCTGCTACACGGCCCAGGTGCAGCATGCTTTTTCCGCTCCCTTCTCCTTCGGTGTCGATTTAGTGACCAGCCATCCGGAGTAGTTTTCCCTGCGACGTTCTTGTCTTCCATTTAAGTTATTCTGCAATACTCGTTGCTGTCCACTGCTAGCAACTGTACTTGTAGGTCTGGTGGCTCATCTTCTCCCCTCTCTAAGGTTCACCGCTCGTGGACCGCTCGGTTGTAATGTTCTACGATGATCACTGGACAACGTTCCCTGATTGACTGGCATGAATGGAATGAATGCTGATATATATGGCGCGAATGGTTGGTCGGTCGGTCGGTCGTTTTAATTTAAATCGTATTCGCCCATACGGGCATGTACGACTGGTTAATGCCCCATTTGGGGCTGATTGATTTTTTCGAGGGGGAATGAATTTTGCCACTTCCCCCAACGAATTAATGCACTCATAGAGTGCTGTTTGATTAGCCGACCGGTCGTGGGACAATATGTCTCTTTCGACCTGTATGAAAGGCTATCTCGAGTGGGATTGGTCCTAACACGCACTCAAGGTAAATAAATATATGTGTGTCCGTATTACTGCAGGATAAGACGTCTCGCAGGATTGGGCACTGATCTTATGACGTCACCCGGGTTCCGTGCGTAGACGCTCATCAGGGCACCTGATTTTTAGATGAGTGGGAATAAGCCCTCAGACTCGTCTTTTAATGCCCGAGCAGGCAGGGAAGGGGGAACTCGGAAGGCAGGAGCAAACGTCGCCGGAACGTACCTGAAACGCCAAAATTAATATTGCCAAATTCAACCCAGTTGCTTATATATGGGGAATTGCCTATTAACAATTCTGTGTTAGCCACAATTGTAACTAGAGTCTCGGATTTAACTTTTAAATTTTCCTATTTTAATTAATTCCAAAAGCACATAGTGTGCGTAAATGTATTCAAATCAAAATAAATTTAGGTCTGAGTGACCAAAATAGTTTTGAATGTCAAGTTAGGTATTGTGGTTTTAATTTTGAACGGTGGCGAAAGGATCGTATCAGGTTTACAATAGTATTATCGGGAGTAGTATAGAATGGGGGGTTTCTAGCTCACCCCGCTCTAGGACCGTTATTTTATCAATTTGAGGCTTTTATCAGCGTAAAAGATTTTTATTCCACGATAAAACGCAGGGATATTAATGTTATCTTGTATTATCTTTCAAAAATCAACATGGAGCAGTATAAAATGATAAAGGAGACATATAAGAAAGAAAATTTCAAACAAATGTAGATTGATCATTTTGAGCCATTTGTTTAGCGAGAAATTCCTCGATAGATGGCGGTCCATCATAAAATCTATAATTATTATCTTTGCGATTTTTATAGTACGATATCATGCAACGATATTTGCAAGCGCCGCAATTTCTGCATAGCTGAATTTTACCTCGTACGCCAACGCCACATCCAAGGCACGGTCGAGTTCCAGCATTGGGGCTCCTTCTGAGTAAGAGCGCGTGAACACCACAGAAATCACCGAAGCATCTTTTACCGCATTTTTGTGTTTTGTCTTTTAATAACCATTGGCATGATGATGAATATAACATATTATATAAAACAGGATGATTTTAATTTTAAAATTAAATTATTTTTTATTATTTTGTCTGAATTAATAATTAAAAATTGAATCAAATATAAAATTAATATTATAGAAAATGGTATCGCGCGTTGACATACCTGAAATCCGAGAGGCGATCAAGAAGATGAGAATTACTCGATGGGAATATATTAGTAGATTGCGATTCGACTATCACAACTTAACTAGGACATATCCACCATACCCCAGGTCAAATGCACAATTGCTAGATTTACACAGACGTGTGGAAGTTTTACGTAGGAGACGAGCTGTTATTAAGCAAATTAAGGAGCGCGAAGGTGGCTTTGTTATTGATGAAGCCTTCGACGGTCAAGATAAATTTATAAAATTCATTCCGAGAAACGATAGGCATAACCATTTTAGGTTCAATGACCTTAGCAAGATCATCGGACAAATTATCCCCAAAATATTAGTTATCCAACCTAATATAAAACTTACCGTGAAATACGAGCTTATCATGTATAAGGCCACCGATGATAGTATTACTCAAAATGTGCTACTAAATTCGAAAACGAGAATCATTGATCAATCAACGGATTTACATCAAGCCGCTAACGAATTTTACCAAGATATCTCATCACACGTCGATAAATTTACCTCTTATGGGTCAGGATGGGTTATAGATAGAATATTGAATATAATGCTCTCCGTTAGCGCATTCGAGCTAAAGAAAGGAGGATACTACGTACCGTTACCGGATAAGATTAAAAAAACTAAATCCTGCATCAACGTAAAAAATACCGACAGTAAATGCTGCCTCTGGGCGTTGTTATCAGCGTTATACCCAGCAGATGATAATGCGGATCGAGTTAGCAAATACCAGGAATACCAAAATCGAATAAACATGTCGAACATAAAATATCCCGTAGCTGTGAAAGATATTGATAAAATAGAGCGACTTAACTCGAATTTGTTTCCCTGCGGAATTAACGTTTTCTCGCTTGATGACTCGATCAAACCATTTCCAATGCGAATTTCCCCGCTAGCAAAACATGATATTGACAACCGAGCCGTAAATTTACTGTATTACAATAATCATTACGCGTGGATTAAAAATTTTTCCAGATTCATCAAGTCGACGATCACATCACACAAAACCCGGACTTACTTTTGTTATAGTTGTCTGAATGGATTTCAATCTCACGATAAGCTTGTTGAACACAATAGGTACTGTTTCGAGACTAAAAAAATAACAGCACCAGCCGAGGGGAAAAATTTGTTATATTTCAAAAAGTACGAGAGGACCAGAAAACTACCATTTGTGATTTACGGTGACTTTGAAAGCTTCATTGTACCAGTTAGGGATGGGAAATGCGTCTGTAGCCAAGAAAAATGTCAATGTGACGTGAAAACTATAAAAGTCAACAAGCACGTGCCAGCTTCCTACAGGTTAATGACAACGTGCATCGATGATAAATTATCGAGATTGTCCCCGATATATCGCGGATCAGATTTACCACCCGAGGTTCATATGCTAAAATACCTATTTAGGGAAGCAGAGCGGATCGACAAGCTAGCTAAACTTGGAGATGAATTCAAGGAGTTAAATTCCTTTAAGATAAGCCAACGCTGTTGTATTTGTCGCGGAGACTTACGTGAAGATAGATTACCATATTACGATTTTCTCAAAGATAGGTACCTAGGTGCGGCTCATCCACGATGCAGAGTTGTTCAGCCTCATATTCCGGTTGTGTTTCACAATTTGCGCGGTTACGACGGTCATTTTATCGTGCGAGCATTGGGTCATCCTGATATTGTAGATTACATGCGTGAACATGATATTGGTATTAGCTGCATTCCGAACAACAGCGAGCGCCTGATGTCGATCACAGTGGGAAACCTTCGATTTATTGACTCGATCCAATTTATGGCCACATCGCTGGACAATCTAGCGAAAAATTGTTCGGACTTTCCTATTATGAAAAAATACTACAACGAGTCACAGGTAAAATATCTATCGATAAAGGGAATATTTCCATACGAGTATTTTGACGATCCAGCTAGATTTAGTGAATTAACTTTACCTGATAAGGATAAATTTTACTCATCAATGACAGAAAAAAATATCACCGACGCTGAATACAATTACGCTAAGGAAATCTGGCAGGAATTTGGTTGCAAGAATTTTGGAGATTATCATGACCTATATTTGACAGTCGACGTGCTACTTCTTGCTGATATATTCGAAACGTTTCGCGAAACATCAATAAAAATTTACGGACTGGATCCGACACATTATTACTCCGCTCCAGGTCTTTCCTGGGACGCATTACTAAAATCGACAAAAATTAAACTAGAGCTACTAACCGATCCGGATATGTATTTGTTTATCGAGCGAGGAATTCGAGGTGGAATTAGTGTAATTACAAAGAAATACGCCGCAGCGAATAATAAATATCTTCACGATCACAATCCTGATATTCCTGTGAATTATATTACCTACCTTGATGCTAATAATCTTTATGGCGCCGCAATGTCAGAACCAATGCCACATGGAGGATTTAGATGGATCAGCGAGGAGGAATTTCTCTCACAAACCTATAAAGATGGTAAATTTACCGAAATGAATCCATTAACGAGCTATTATGTTGAGGCCGACTTCGATTATCCGGAAAGTCTCCATGATGATCATAATGATTATCCGTATCTTCCTGAATCGTTAATTATCGCAGATGACATGTTATCAAAGGAACAATTATCACTAAGGACATCAAGACCTGTGAAAATTCACAAGCTTGTACCGAATTTGAGACCGAAAACGCGTTACGTCTGTCATTATGCCATACTAAAGCAAGCCATCGATGCTGGATTGATTCTAACTAAAATCCACAAGATATTACAATTCGAACATTCAACATGGATGAGGAAATATATCGCTGGTAATACTACCAGACGGGCAGCATCGAAGAATGATTTCGAGAAAGATTTCTTCAAAATAATGAACAACTCTGTCTTCGGTAAAACGATTGAGAATATCCGCAAACGGATTGATATTAGGATCGTTAATGATCAAGATACACGAAACAAGCTACTAAGATCCAACTTATTCCTGGATAAAACTTTTATAAACAAGAACCTAATGTTAATCAAAATGCTTCAGCCAACGCTACATCTTAACAAGCCAATTTACGTGGGTGCTGCTGTGCTGGATTTGTCAAAGCGTATCATGTACGATTTTCATTACGGATTTGCTAAGAAGAAATGGTCCAATGTAAAATTATTATTTACCGATACCGACTCGCTAGTTTACGAAATTCCCGGTTCAGATTGCAACGACGACCTGTTTCAAGATATTTACGACAACAGGGACCTATTTGACCTATCTGACGTTAGGGGTAAATTTAATGATGATACAAACAAAAAAGTAATCGGAAAATTTAAAGATGAATATTCATTTGATCCGATACGCGAGTTCGTTGGATTAAGGTCGAAGATGTATTCGCTTATCTCCGAATCCTCCAAAGAAATAAAAAAGGCTAAAGGTGTTAGTAATAATTTTGTTAAAAACAAACTAAAATTTACGGATTATTTCGCGGCACTACATCGTAGCTCAAGCGAAAAAATATCATCGGCAGTTTCATTTTCATTTCGATCCTATCATCATGAAATAGCAACCAATCGAATCAACAAAGTAGCATTGAATAACTACGACGATAAACGATATACCATCGATGGAATAAACACGCTAGCTATCGGACATCATAAAATAAAATCGGAATAATTATTCCGGATAAATATTATTCTGACCGATTGATTCTGCATGATTTATTCTGACCGATTGATTCTGCATGATTTATTCTGACCGATTGATTCTGACCGATTGATTCTGCATGATTTATTCTGACCGATTGATTCTGACCGATTGATTCTGCATGATTTATTCTGACCGATTGATTCTGCATGATTTATTCTGCATGATTTATTCTGACCGATTGATTCTGCATGATTTATTCTGACCGATTGATTCTGCATGATTTATTCTGACCGATTGATTCTGACCGATTGATTCTGCATGATTTATTCTGGCCGATTGATTCTGAATGATTCTGACCGATTGATTCTGCATGATTTATTCTGACCGATTGATTCTGAATGATTCTGACCGATTGATTCTGCATGATTTATTCTGACCGATTGATTCTGAATGATTCTGACCGATTGATTCTGCATGATTTATTCTGCAGGCTGATTGATTCTGCATGATTATCCACGAGGAAGGCCAAGTACAATTAATTTAGGTTTAACATAATTGAATTTAGCCATGGTAGTTCTAAAAGTGAGCTCATCGACAATTTTTTGCAATTCCGGCGTAGTTGCAATTTTTTCCAAATTACGCTGCTTGGTGTGATATTTATTCCAAGTGTCATCCAGATGTTTCTGTTTTTTATCAATATCGATTATCTGATCGATTATTTCCTTACTGCGGTATTGTAAATACTGATTATCACGATTATTCATTTGGTGGATCGTTTTTTTCAGATCATCAATCTCATCAACGAAATTTTTTATTTTAATCTCATTCATTTCTTATTTGTAGTTGATAATTTTTATTTCAGTCTTGAGATTTTCGATATAATTTTTAGCACCAAGAATTTTACTTTTTAATTTTCTGTTCTGTTTTAGTAATTCAATGAGTTCTAGTTTATTAATGATAATTCTATCAGCGTTACTTGTGAAATTAAATTTCATTGGAGCAACTGCATCAGATTTTTTGTCACAAGCATCTGCAACAGTAACTACATTAGATTTTTTATCATGAGTAACTGCGATAGATTTTTCAGGGGAATTACATGATGAAGATTTTTCAGGGGAATTATTTGGTACAGATCGAGTTGTGGTAGATGTAGATGTGTTTGGTACTTTTGTAAAATTATTCGGTGGTATTTTTTCAGAAATTATCGTGGATGTAACTACATTTTGTTTCTCATAATTATCTTGTGTAAATTTTTTATTATAGGTATCTGCAACGGCAGATGCGGTATAATTTTTATCAACAACAACCATTGCAGGTTTTTTGTACTCACTTGATATAGATTTTACAACATTATTATCTGGTGCAGATTTTTCAACAACAACAACCGCACAAGATTTTTCATAATTATTTGGTGCAGATTTACCAACAAAATTATTTGGTGTAATGTTATTGATGACAGCGGCTTTTTTATCAATATCATTTGGTATTATTCTTTCAGCGTCAGATTTTACAGTAATATCTCCTAATTTAGGTTTCTCAATGTTACTTGATGTTTCTTGGACCTTAATCGAAGTTATCTCGACTGGAATTAAATTTTCATTATCAATATTTTGATTCTGATTTTTATCATCCACATGATTATTATTGTTCCATATCTTGTATATTGTTGTGTTGCTTATCTTGTACTTTTTTGATAATTTTCTTACTGGTATTTTTCCCTTAGCTTGCCTTATTTTGATAATATTATTATTAGTCAGCTTTGTGGATTTTGTCATGTTATTGTAACACGATAACAAAAAATAACCAAAATAAATTTGAGATCTCCAATCGATAATTATCAAAAAATTAATTTTTTATAAAGTAAAATATATCGCCACTTTTTCCATCGATCGATTACTAGTCCCTTTGGGTAATTCCTTCAGGTAATTTCCAAGATCGATGGAAAAAGTGGCGATATATTTTACTTTATAAAAAATTAATTTTTTGATAATTATCGATTGGAGATCTCAAATTTATTTTGGTTATTTTTTGTTATCGTGTTACAATAACATGACAAAATTCACAAAGCTGACTAATAATAATATTATCAAAATAAGGCAAGCTAAGGGAAAAATACCAGTAAGAAAATTATCAAAAAAGTACAAGATAAGCAACACAACAATATACAAGATATGGAACAATAATAATCATGTGGATGATAAAAATCAGAATCAAAATATTGATAATGAAAATTTAATTCCAGTCGAGATAACTTCGATTAAGGTCCAAGAAACATCAAGTAACATTGAGAAACCTAAATTAGGAGATATTACTGTAAAATCTGACGCTGAAAGAATAATACCAAATGATATTGATAAAAAAGCCGCTGTCATCAATAACATTACACCAAATAATTTTGTTGGTAAATCTGCACCAAATAATTATGAAAAATCTTGTGCGGTTGTTGTTGTTGAAAAATCTGCACCAGATAATAATGTTGTAAAATCTATATCAAGTGAGTACAAAAAACCTGCAATGGTTGTTGTTGATAAAAATTATACCGCATCTGCCGTTGCAGATACCTATAATAAAAAATTTACACAAGATAATTATGAGAAACAAAATGTAGTTACATCCACGATAATTTCTGAAAAAATACCACCGAATAATTTTACAAAAGTACCAAACACATCTACATCTACCACAACTCGATCTGTACCAAATAATTCCCCTGAAAAATCTTCATCATGTAATTCCCCTGAAAAATCTATCGCAGTTACTCATGATAAAAAATCTAATGTAGTTACTGTTGCAGATGCTTGTGACAAAAAATCTGATGCAGTTGCTCCAATGAAATTTAATTTCACAAGTAACGCTGATAGAATTATCATTAATAAACTAGAACTCATTGAATTACTAAAACAGAACAGAAAATTAAAAAGTAAAATTCTTGGTGCTAAAAATTATATCGAAAATCTCAAGACTGAAATAAAAATTATCAACTACAAATAAGAAATGAATGAGATTAAAATAAAAAATTTCGTTGATGAGATTGATGATCTGAAAAAAACGATCCACCAAATGAATAATCGTGATAATCAGTATTTACAATACCGCAGTAAGGAAATAATCGATCAGATAATCGATATTGATAAAAAACAGAAACATCTGGATGACACTTGGAATAAATATCACACCAAGCAGCGTAATTTGGAAAAAATTGCAACTACGCCGGAATTGCAAAAAATTGTCGATGAGCTCACTTTTAGAACTACCATGGCTAAATTCAATTATGTTAAACCTAAATTAATTGTACTTGGCCTTCCTCGTGGATAATCATGCAGAATCAATCAGCCTGCAGAATAAATCATGCAGAATCAATCGGTCAGAATCATTCAGAATCAATCGGTCAGAATAAATCATGCAGAATCAATCGGTCAGAATCATTCAGAATCAATCGGTCAGAATAAATCATGCAGAATCAATCGGTCAGAATCATTCAGAATCAATCGGCCAGAATAAATCATGCAGAATCAATCGGTCAGAATCAATCGGTCAGAATAAATCATGCAGAATCAATCGGTCAGAATAAATCATGCAGAATCAATCGGTCAGAATAAATCATGCAGAATAAATCATGCAGAATCAATCGGTCAGAATAAATCATGCAGAATCAATCGGTCAGAATCAATCGGTCAGAATAAATCATGCAGAATCAATCGGTCAGAATCAATCGGTCAGAATAAATCATGCAGAATCAATCGGTCAGAATAAATCATGCAGAATCAATCGGTCAGAATAATATTTATCCGGAATAATTATTCCGATTTTATTTTATGATGTCCGATAGCTAGCGTGTTTATTCCATCGATGGTATATCGTTTATCGTCGTAGTTATTCAATGCTACTTTGTTGATTCGATTGGTTGCTATTTCATGATGATAGGATCGAAATGAAAATGAAACTGCCGATGATATTTTTTCGCTTGAGCTACGATGTAGTGCCGCGAAATAATCCGTAAATTTTAGCTTGTTTTTAACAAAATTATTACTAACACCTTTAGCCTTTTTTATTTCTTTGGAGGATTCGGAGATAAGCGAATACATCTTCGACCTTAATCCAACGAACTCGCGTATCGGATCAAATGAATATTCATCTTTAAATTTTCCGATTACTTTTTTGTTTGTATCATCATTAAATTTACCCCTAACGTCAGATAGGTCAAATAGGTCCCTGTTGTCGTAAATATCTTGAAACAGGTCGTCGTTGCAATCTGAACCGGGAATTTCGTAAACTAGCGAGTCGGTATCGGTAAATAATAATTTTACATTGGACCATTTCTTCTTAGCAAATCCGTAATGAAAATCGTACATGATACGCTTTGACAAATCCAGCACAGCAGCACCCACGTAAATTGGCTTGTTAAGATGTAGCGTTGGCTGAAGCATTTTGATTAACATTAGGTTCTTGTTTATAAAAGTTTTATCCAGGAATAAGTTGGATCTTAGTAGCTTGTTTCGTGTATCTTGATCATTAACGATCCTAATATCAATCCGTTTGCGGATATTCTCAATCGTTTTACCGAAGACAGAGTTGTTCATTATTTTGAAGAAATCTTTCTCGAAATCATTCTTCGATGCTGCCCGTCTGGTAGTATTACCAGCGATATATTTCCTCATCCATGTTGAATGTTCGAATTGTAATATCTTGTGGATTTTAGTTAGAATCAATCCAGCATCGATGGCTTGCTTTAGTATGGCATAATGACAGACGTAACGCGTTTTCGGTCTCAAATTCGGTACAAGCTTGTGAATTTTCACAGGTCTTGATGTCCTTAGTGATAATTGTTCCTTTGATAACATGTCATCTGCGATAATTAACGATTCAGGAAGATACGGATAATCATTATGATCATCATGGAGACTTTCCGGATAATCGAAGTCGGCCTCAACATAATAGCTCGTTAATGGATTCATTTCGGTAAATTTACCATCTTTATAGGTTTGTGAGAGAAATTCCTCCTCGCTGATCCATCTAAATCCTCCATGTGGCATTGGTTCTGACATTGCGGCGCCATAAAGATTATTAGCATCAAGGTAGGTAATATAATTCACAGGAATATCAGGATTGTGATCGTGAAGATATTTATTATTCGCTGCGGCGTATTTCTTTGTAATTACACTAATTCCACCTCGAATTCCTCGCTCGATAAACAAATACATATCCGGATCGGTTAGTAGCTCTAGTTTAATTTTTGTCGATTTTAGTAATGCGTCCCAGGAAAGACCTGGAGCGGAGTAATAATGTGTCGGATCCAGTCCGTAAATTTTTATTGATGTTTCGCGAAACGTTTCGAATATATCAGCAAGAAGTAGCACGTCGACTGTCAAATATAGGTCATGATAATCTCCAAAATTCTTGCAACCAAATTCCTGCCAGATTTCCTTAGCGTAATTGTATTCAGCGTCGGTGATATTTTTTTCTGTCATTGATGAGTAAAATTTATCCTTATCAGGTAAAGTTAATTCACTAAATCTAGCTGGATCGTCAAAATACTCGTATGGAAATATTCCCTTTATCGATAGATATTTTACCTGTGACTCGTTGTAGTATTTTTTCATAATAGGAAAGTCCGAACAATTTTTCGCTAGATTGTCCAGCGATGTGGCCATAAATTGGATCGAGTCAATAAATCGAAGGTTTCCCACTGTGATCGACATCAGGCGCTCGCTGTTGTTCGGAATGCAGCTAATACCAATATCATGTTCACGCATGTAATCTACAATATCAGGATGACCCAATGCTCGCACGATAAAATGACCGTCGTAACCGCGCAAATTGTGAAACACAACCGGAATATGAGGCTGAACAACTCTGCATCGTGGATGAGCCGCACCTAGGTACCTATCTTTGAGAAAATCGTAATATGGTAATCTATCTTCACGTAAGTCTCCGCGACAAATACAACAGCGTTGGCTTATCTTAAAGGAATTTAACTCCTTGAATTCATCTCCAAGTTTAGCTAGCTTGTCGATCCGCTCTGCTTCCCTAAATAGGTATTTTAGCATATGAACCTCGGGTGGTAAATCTGATCCGCGATATATCGGGGACAATCTCGATAATTTATCATCGATGCACGTTGTCATTAACCTGTAGGAAGCTGGCACGTGCTTGTTGACTTTTATAGTTTTCACGTCACATTGACATTTTTCTTGGCTACAGACGCATTTCCCATCCCTAACTGGTACAATGAAGCTTTCAAAGTCACCGTAAATCACAAATGGTAGTTTTCTGGTCCTCTCGTACTTTTTGAAATATAACAAATTTTTCCCCTCGGCTGGTGCTGTTATTTTTTTAGTCTCGAAACAGTACCTATTGTGTTCAACAAGCTTATCGTGAGATTGAAATCCATTCAGACAACTATAACAAAAGTAAGTCCGGGTTTTGTGTGATGTGATCGTCGACTTGATGAATCTGGAAAAATTTTTAATCCACGCGTAATGATTATTGTAATACAGTAAATTTACGGCTCGGTTGTCAATATCATGTTTTGCTAGCGGGGAAATTCGCATTGGAAATGGTTTGATCGAGTCATCAAGCGAGAAAACGTTAATTCCGCAGGGAAACAAATTCGAGTTAAGTCGCTCTATTTTATCAATATCTTTCACAGCTACGGGATATTTTATGTTCGACATGTTTATTCGATTTTGGTATTCCTGGTATTTGCTAACTCGATCCGCATTATCATCTGCTGGGTATAACGCTGATAACAACGCCCAGAGGCAGCATTTACTGTCGGTATTTTTCACGTTGATGCAGGATTTAGTTTTTTTAATCTTATCCGGTAACGGTACGTAGTATCCTCCTTTCTTTAGCTCGAATGCGCTAACGGAGAGCATTATATTCAATATTCTATCTATAACCCATCCTGACCCATAAGAGGTAAATTTATCGACGTGTGATGAGATATCTTGGTAAAATTCGTTAGCGGCTTGATGTAAATCCGTTGATTGATCAATGATTCTCGTTTTCGAATTTAGTAGCACATTTTGAGTAATACTATCATCGGTGGCCTTATACATGATAAGCTCGTATTTCACGGTAAGTTTTATATTAGGTTGGATAACTAATATTTTGGGGATAATTTGTCCGATGATCTTGCTAAGGTCATTGAACCTAAAATGGTTATACCTATCGTTTCTCGGAATGAATTTTATAAATTCATCTTGACCGTCGAAGGCTTCATCAATAACAAAGCCACCTTCGCGCTCCTTAATTTGCTTAATAACAGCTCGTCTCCTACGTAAAACTTCCACACGTCTGTGTAAATCTAGCAATTGTGCATTTGACCTGGGGTATGGTGGATATGTCCTAGTTAAGTTGTGATAGTCGAATCGCAATCTACTAATATATTCCCATCGAGTAATTCTCATCTTCTTGATCGCCTCTCGGATTTCAGGTATGTCAACGCGCGATACCATTTTCTATAATATTAATTTTATATTTGATTCAATTTTTAATTATTAATTCAGACAAAATAATAAAAAATAATTTAATTTTAAAATTAAAATCATCCTGTTTTATATAATATGTTATATTCATCATCATGCCAATGGTTATTAAAAGACAAAACACAAAAATGCGGTAAAAGATGCTTCGGTGATTTCTGTGGTGTTCACGCGCTCTTACTCAGAAGGAGCCCCAATGCTGGAACTCGACCGTGCCTTGGATGTAGCGTTGGCGTACGAGGTAAAATTCAGCTATGCAGAAATTGCGGCGCTTGCAAATATCGTTGCATGATATCGTACTATAAAAATCGCAAAGATAATAATTATAGATTTTATGATGGACCGCCATCTATCGAGGAATTTCTCGCTAAACAAATGGCTCAAAATGATCAATCTACATTTGTTTGAAATTTTCTTTCTTATATGTCTCCTTTATCATTTTATACTGCTCCATGTTGATTTTTGAAAGATAATACAAGATAACATTAATATCCCTGCGTTTTATCGTGGAATAAAAATCTTTTACGCTGATAAAAGCCTCAAATTGATAAAATAACGGTCCTAGAGCGGGGTGAGCTAGAAACCCGCCATTCTATACTACTTCGGGACGAAACACATATACCGTGCAAATTAGCATAAATAACTAGAAGCGATTACATTTTATTTCTTTCCTTAAACCAGAAATTGTTCTGAAAGTTAGGTTTTGTCATGAATATCTTTCACATCACCTTACTCGGCCTCCATGTTGACATGCTGACTCGTATAGAATACATAACTCGATGTTCATAAATATAATTATATTTGAAATATTCGAAATTGTGTTATCGTAAATACAACTATTTTGCACTCCCCCAAAAAGCTACTGGAATTATTTCGTCATGAATAAATGCAAACATGCTTTTAATAACAACAAATTCATTAAACGATTATTCGGGAATTTGCGTACATTCCGCACTGACGAACACTAAAGAAGTACCTGTACAGTAAAAGAGTTCCGTGGTACATATCACAGGTATGCTGGTATTACCTACCATCGCTGTAACATACTACCTTATAAACTTTAAGCTTATAGCAATATTTTCCATCGTATGCAGTCACTGATGTGGAAAATATGTAACATTAAAAATAAATTAACGCAAAACTTTAATATTTTTGTATGTTGCAACATGTTTTCAGCTGAAGCACCAATAAGTGTCTAAAATATACACAGATGCTTGCTAACTTACATGACTGCATCAAATTGCACGATTTAATTCATAGGTGACATCACACCCAAAACCCGTCCATCAGTCCCAGCACAGGTTAGTGGTAAGGCTTCCCGCTTTTCTTATGCTTAAGCAAGCGAGACAGGGAAGAAAAGAAGTCCCATCACGTTAAGGTGTAAACTTTAGATCTATAGTGATATGCCAAAGCTTCTTTTGAATGCAGCCATTGTTGTGGAAAATATGTGACTTCGAAAGACGTTAATGCAAAACTTTAACCTTGTTCATTATGATGCATGAAACTCCAAGCATATAACTGCATGAACTATCTATCTATCTATCTATCTATCTATCTATATATATATATATATATATATATATATATATATATATATATATATATATATATATATATATATATATATATATATACATACATACATACCCAAGTTTCACTTAAATCAGGCATGTGCAATCTACGGCCCGTTACCTGGTTGTATACGCTTATTTTCATCTGGGGCGTGGCTTTAAAAAATCACTTATCCGGCCCGCACCTTGGAAGATGTTACATATGACTGACTTAAATGCAGTCACTGATGCAGAAGATATTTGACTTTCACAAACTGTAACAGAAACTTCTTCATGCCTATGCCGGCGCCCGCCTGAAATGTGAAAACTACATCTTTACATGCTTCTGCAGGTGAGACAAAAATAGCTACTTTGTCAAATAAGTTACCGTAAATTTTCATATTCAATATTTTTTTCTTTGTGTTGTTGAACTTGTGTAATTTTATAGTGTAAAGTCTTTAGCTAAACACTTTTATATGTATTTACAAACATCAAATATGTAATATATTCCTTCCTCTAACCGCACCAATGTAACCATATCTCTAGACTAATATTGCTTCTCTCGCTGTTATCATCATAGAAAGTAATCTGTAAATCTGAAATCTTTCTAAAGCATTTCTAAATCTTTTTATGTTTAATATCCACAATCAGCATTTGCACACACTTCTGTGTTTTCTACTCACTTTCATTCTGTCGAAACAAATATCTCCTGATACAGAAAGCATTGCTTCATGTCAAACTCGACAAACATTTAAAAAATAACCACTCCGAAAACTGTTGAATTCCAAGCAATGTAGCTTTATGACATTATTTATGTTACATTTAAACTGTTAAAGAAATTTCAAATTAACAAACTAGTTAATGTCCAGAAAATTAAGATATTTTCAGGTGGTCTCACAATGGTCTGGCTCTAGAATTTAACTTGAGAGAGAGAGAGAGAGAGAGAGAGAGAGAGAGAGAAATTGCGAGTGATCTATGATAGTATTGTAAATAAATTTAGTGTGCTTTTGATCTCGTGTAATATCTTGCTTCACATACGACTACGGATAATGTGACTGGGTGGGACATCATGCTACATGTCTGCGGCATGATGCCCCAGTGCTAGACATCACTATAAACATCACTATAAATTGCCACACTGCAGACATCGTAGCGATATGACTGAAAAATTGTTAAAGCTACGTTAAAAATCCAACTCACACACACTCCTTTGACTTAGAGAGGCCCAATATTCAAGTATAGACATCAAGAATTATGAATTGAGGCTGTCATTGAATTAGAGAGGTCTCTAATTCATAGGTAGGGCTATCTAATATATATATATATATATATATATATATATATATATATATATATATATATATATATATATATATATATATATATATATATATATATATATATATATATATATATAGTGCCGCATATTCGGAATATTTTGAAAAGCGTTTCTTGTATTCGAACCGTGTGGACATAAGAGGACAAATTTTTAATTCTTCCATGGAACAGGATTCCTAAAAGCTGAATTGAGGTACTATAACATACTTTAAGATCTACCTCTGTTCTCATATTAATGACAGAATGTTTAATAGAGTCGCAAAACACTGTATCCGTCATAAATATCTCAGGCTGCGAATTCGCGCAATTCATACTTTTCGGAGCCCGTAACTTCACTTTGGTGGAACGAAGAAACGTCAATGATGGCTTGATGAATAGAAAAATATCTTCAGGTCATTGCTTTTTGTCTTCGACATTAAGCCCGCGTCAGTCACCTGTGGTCAACAGTTAGACAAGCACTGAATTTCAAATGCATAACTTGAGCAGCAGAGAGGGTGAACAGACCACTTAAGGGAGTGGTCACCCTTGTGTTTGACCAAAAAAAAATAGTGACCACTCATAGAGGTCAATTACCACGTCTACGATTATTGTTTGTCCCAAACAGAATTGTAGACGCCCCTCTCTGCTGCTATCAATATTGGGAATCATCATCTGAATCATGGGAATCTTCATCTGTTTCATCTTCATCTGAATCTTCGGAATTTGTTCTATGTTTCAAGTAATATTCAAGTTCTGATGGTGGTTTTTCTATTTTTGGATTTATGTTTTTTCTTTTTCTGTAATAGTTCATCAAACTTCTGTATCGATCTCCACCGCAATTTTTACAAATCTGATATAATCCTCTAACGCCGTTGTTACAACCAACACAACCTCGTGGACCAGCATGAGGGTTTTTCTTTATAAGATAATTATGTTTTTTGCAATATTCTCCACGGCATTTTTTATTACAATTGTTAGTGGTTCCTTGACGTAACCACGCACAGTTGTTCATTATATTAATGATATCTGTTTAATTAAATTTAATTTTATCATCACCCCTGTTACCCAAATATTTTATCAATACCCACACGATATCTTGTTCTTGGATCATGTAAATTTATTGTTATAAATCCATGCGGGGTAGCTTGCGCTCGTGAGAAGAAATTTTTGAATTTAATTATATCCATGTCACCACCACACCAAGTTTGAT